>CM056141.1:38274942-38462338 GCA_029620275.1 Acrossocheilus wenchowensis | reverse complement strand
TGTGCGCGATACAGAGAGCGCGACCATGTAATGTAGAGACAGAAATGGCACGCCGTCGTGTAAATAAGATAAATAACATAACAAGGCTAATTAGTTTGTTTAATAAATAATGGTAGGGGAAACACTGTAAGTGATAAAAAATAAATAAATAAAAGCGCGGCAAGACTCAGCAAAAAGGTGCGTTTGAGAACAACGTGCGGGCCGCACTAACACTAAACTTTGATGTCAAGTAGGGGGGCCACAAAATATCATCCTGCGGGCCTCAATTGGCCCCCGGGCCGCGAGTTTGAGACCCCTGCTTTAAACCATTTAAACCCCTGCAATAGTGGATCTAACTTAGAATAACTGTAAGTTTACTTATAGTTAATATTTTTCCTCAGAAATGTTTGTGTTGATTCAATTGGTGCTACACTATTATAAGCTTTTACACAGTACTTATAAACGACACCTTATACATACTTTCCAACAACTTGTGCTTTTATTTATTCCATTCTTTTTTGTTAAATAATGCTTTATATTCTTAGAATTTCATTACCTTTTTTCATGAATATTAGTTAAATTGGTAACTTATACAGTTAAAAACAAATACTGTATATCCCCCCCCCCCCCCCCCCCCCCCCCCCCCCCCCCCCCCCCCCCCCCCCCCCCCCCCCCCCCCCCCCCCCCCCCCCCCCCCCCCCCCCCCCCCCCCCCCCCCCCCCCCCCCCCCCCCCCCCCCCCCCATCCTTGAAACCACCTTTTTTGTATGTATGAAACTTCATGTAGCAGTTTTTTTCAGAGGTGAAGCACAGGGACACCTCACATTTGGTGCACTTCACCCTAACAATGCCCTTACAGCCAGGACACTTGCATCTGCCTTTTTGAGACACCATGATAGGCCAATGGTTGGTCTGGTCCAATTGTACTGGCTGTGGTGGCAGTGGGAAGGCAGGTCTCCGATGTTTTTTCCCATCCAGAGCTAATTCAGTGCTCTGTGAGGGCCTACCCTTGCGCTTCAGCCCACCCTTGTTTTCTTGCAAAGGCAGTGTGCAATGTGAATTTTAAAGTCAAGCAGACTGAGTTGTGCATTTTGTGTGAACCCCACATGCAGTCTCTGCATGCCAGAGCAGCCAGCTTTTCACCACGGTCATGTCCATCATATGGAACACAATGCGGTGGTACCACTTCTTTGAGCGGATTTTGGTGCGGTACAGAGCAATGAGAGAATCCAAGAGATCCACCCCTCCCATGCTTTCGTTGTAGAGTTGAATGATGTTTGGACGTGTCACTGTAAGGACCTCCTTCTTCTTCTTCTTGTCCCACCGCTTCACAGTGGAGGTTGGAGTGGCTGCTGCAAATGTGCTTAGGAGGATAACTTGGCGGTTGTCGAACCATTTCACTGCTGTTAGTGCTGTACTGTCATGTGTGGTCTCTTTTTCTTCATATGTTCCACGTCTGTATGTCTTCATAACCTTGTCCTCTGTGAAGGTGCATCCAGCAAGACGATTTTTTCTTACAGTTCCCACACTTTGGATCCCTGCTTTCTCAAGCTGCACCTGAAGATCAACACTAGAAAACCAGTTGTCATAAAACATTTTGTGGGACATATACATTGGTACAATTGAGGCCAACTTCAAAACAATATTTCCGCTGGCACCCAGGTCTGGAAAGCCCTCCACTGTAGCGATTGGACCAGTGTAGAAATCAAAATTGTAGGCGATGCCATTCCGATCACACAGCACGAAGATCTTGTAGCCCCAGCGCTTAGGCTTCATTGGAATGTACTGTTTCAGCTGGCTTTTACCTTTGAATGGTATAATCTGCTCATCAACACATAAGCTGTTAGAAGTGGATGTCCAGCAGGTACCTGATCGTTGTTGTTGGCAAAGTGTAGAAAGCGTTTGATAGCCTCCCATCTTTCATTGACATTGTGTCAGCCACACAATCCACTCTTGTCTTTGTGCTCCAAAACATTTGGGTGTGTGGCAGGCCATGTACAGACATGTTAAAGCATATGCCCAGGAACTGCTCTTCAAAGGTGACATTCAAGGGCGTAGAGATTGCTCTGGAACACCAATGATGTTTCTGCTCAGAAGTATTCAATGGGCCCCTTTACATGGTCAGCATGAGGGAGTCTGCCCTTCCATTCTGGAACAGTAGCAGTGCTCCTCTTTTTCCTCCATTTCAGGTTCTTTGCCTTTTGGAAGGGTGGGAACAGGGCAGCTCTAACTTCTTCTTGATCTAATAAAACACAATAAACAAACATACATTAATGTAACATGTTGGAAGCTATGGATGATTCGATTTCTAGACCTCTTCTTTTAGCTAACCTGTGTCTCTTTTACCCCACCACTCTGTACTTTTTTACCACTCTGTCTCTTTTTCACCACCCGAAGTACAATCCTACACGCACACACAAAGTCAAACAAACACACACACACACACACACACACAGACACACACACACACACACACACACACGTTTGTTTTTGTGAAAAGTGGGGACTCTCCATAGGTGTAATGGTTTTTATACTGTACTTACTGTATGTGCTATTGTCCTACACCAACCCTACACCTAAACCTACCCCTTACAGGACACTCTGTGCATTTCATCTTTCCCCAAAAAAAACTAATTCTGAGTGATTTATAAGCGTTTTGAAAAGTGGGGACATGGGTCAATGTCCTGAAAAGTCACCTTCACCTTGTAATACCTGCCATACCCACGTCATTATACACATTTATGTCCTGACTTTTCACAAAAACGCGCACACACTCACACACACGCACACACACACACACACACAACACACACACACACACACACACACACAATATTTTCTATAACAATTGACAGCCTTTCTGTACCTATCTCTTCTGTTGCTGGCACGATTCCCTCTTCAGCCTGCTGAAAGGATTAAATAAATATTCAAAACAATACAGTGTTTGTGTTAACAGACAAAATACAGTAGTTCAATAAATATTATAATCAATAAATAACAAGTCTAACTTATCCAGATGCATCAGAATAATGTAGCTAATTCTGTTTACTACACTAAGTTATACCTGTCTTGTCTGAGCTAACTTACCTGAAATGTCTCCATCACTGCTTTCATCAACTGTCCGATCCACATCATTCTCATGGTCACTAAATCCTATCTCAACTTTCATCTGCAGGAAAAGCCAGTTCTGTCCTTCTCTTCTTTACCTTGCCATAGAATATGGCTGTGCTCACTGATGTACTGTTACCTTTATTCATATCTAATCAAAAGTAATATTGCCATTTAAATTTGATTTTTATCCATAATACAAATGCCATTAACATACAACTAATCAACATTATATCACTAGCATTAATGTTGTTATTGTTACAGCTTAAAAGATCGCTACTGATCTAGCTAGCTAAAATATTGCAATACTTTCATTCCACTATTGCACAGTGTTGTCGCTTGGCAATACATATATTTGATTGATTTACCAAAAACTAATTTCATAAAAAACGTTTTTGAGTGGTGAATATGTCATAACTTACCGGAGGTAATGTTTCAGATTTTTTTGTGGATGTGACACGGGCTGGTCCTTGTTTGTATTTGTTTGCTTTCAGCAACTACTGACAAGAGGTGGCAGTCTGTCAGAAATCGTGCCACAGAAAAAAACTGCATGTCATGTGACTTAACCAAAACACATCATTGGCTAAACTAAGGTCATCTCTTTCCAACAACAACAAAAAAAAAAAACGAGAATGCTGTCTTAAAGAGAAAGTGGCAAGGAAATTAACACAAAGAGTATGTTGTTGAGGGTTAATTGAATCAATGAAAAACCCAGCTAACACAGCGGTTCACCGGCGTTTTGCTCATCGTTATTCCAGCAGACCACCAGCGGCAGCCACCGCTTTTCCGACAGCGGTCCGCTGACGAGCCGCTGGTTTATAATTACTGTTTGCTGGCGGTCCACGGTCGGTCCGTGGTTCATAATCAGTTTGATTACGCTAAACGAAATGTCCTTGCACACAATAATGGGTCAAAAACAATGTACAATGATAATTGCAAATTTATTTTCAGTGAACAGATTAAACATACAAATGCATACAGTATTTATCAGATAGTTTTATCCAATGTGACTTTCAAATAGAAGCATTCAGTTCACATTTGTACCCGTACAAAAGTCAACCACAAAATTAACCATGGTTTAACTATGATTGTTGTAGTAAATTCACAGTAACTACCATAACCATGGTCTTACTACAGCATAGTAGTAAACCTATAGTAACTACAAACTTCACTATGGTTACCACAGTTTTACTCCAGCATTACTAAAATATTACTTTAGTAGAACCGTGATATCAAAACCTTAGTTTGAGAAAAACTAAAAAACCCTGATTACTACAGTTATGTTTACTAGTTTTACCATAGTAAAAACATGGTTAACTGTTGTAAGTGTACAATGCTTTTCACAATCAAAGCAGCTTTAGAAAATTTCAAAGTTTAAAAAAAAAAAAAATTCCTATCAACAGCCTGAGGTGACTGAGACTCAATGAGGAGCATCTTCTGGCAACAAATTAATGTCTATATGTCAATAACTAAGATAATACAAGTTATGTGTTCAAAGTCATGTTCAGTTAAAGGGACAACCATTAAAGGGTAAGTTTGGTGAATTTAAATCCACTTTATACTGTCACAACGTCTGTAATGTGTAAATAAACAATATTCGGATAATGCTAAATATTATTTGGCTGACAAATAAATGGGAATATCTCATGGAATAGAAGATTAAACCTTGTTCATTCACATATATTACCATCATAGTAATAATACAAAGTGGGTTGAAAATCACTCAACGTATGCTTTAAGGCAAAGATTGCAATACATAACATTTGTCCGGTTGGTATGTTCATCTATAGTTGCCATCATCTGGGGTCTTCATCTGAAGTAACCACAAGTGAGGCTGGATCCAAGCTGTAGTAACACTGGGATGGGAAACCTGAGAGATAGAAACAGGAAAACAAAAGAATTAGCAGAGATGCTGTTCATATTATTTCAGGCAAAAGATGATCATACGCATTTATTACTAGAGTACAAGGTTATGAGTTGTTATGTGAACGCTTGGCTAAAATATGTATTTTTAATCTAGATTTAAACAGAGAGAGAGAGTGTGTCTGAGCCCCAAACATTATCAGAAGGCTATTTGAGAGTTTAAGAGTAAAATGCGAAAAAGCTCTGCCTCCTTTACAGGATTGTGATATTCTGGGTACTATATGACATTATTTAGCTTACTTTGCTATAATTTGGTTCATATCGCAATCTGATTTTATTCTATATCCCTTAGTAAGCATATAATTTGTCCTCAGTATTTAAGGAACAGACACAGTCTCACTCTAAAGAGTAGCTTTATAGTCCATTCAAATAAAATGTTTTAATTGGTCAAACATTTAGAAGACTACAGCGAATTATGTCATTTAAAATTTAACCATTTACTCCATGTGTTTGTTACCTCAACTAAGATTTATTATTTGGGCATCATAAGAAATTGTGGGGGAATTAAAACAATTTTAAACATACAGGCTTAAGGTCAGTAATGATGGCCTAAGGGTCAGTAAATTAACAGCAGATTTTCATTTTTGGGTGAACTATCCCTTTAAAGCTCCAGCTGACAAACATTACATCTGTAATACAACTGCAAAATTCAGTTTAAACTTTAATGAACCAAGAAAAACCTAAACAAGCTTAACAAAATGTTAGCAAACAAACATTTACAAATATTACTACTACTGTTCACAATTACATCTTTAAAATGAGGCAGAAGTCACAAAAAAAAAAAAAAAAAAAAAAAATGAACCAGGTGTTACAGTAGGGCTGGGCGGTATATTGAGTTTGTACGATATAATCTTTATAAGCGATACAGTATAAAACAATACCGTTAATATCGATGTAAGTAGTTTGATACGAGCGCATCTGAAAAAAAAATATCTAGGGAGGACACAGACTGAACTGCTGCGGAGCAAGTGCATAATACAATTTGTTCTACATGTATCAGGCTTTATATGAAAGGCTTTAAAAAAAATCGTAAGATATAGTAGCCTATAGTTTATGGTTTCAGTTTAAAGCGGCTTTTTAAATCTTTGAAAGAAGTCTCTTATACTCACAACTCAAAAAACAGTTAAAACAATAACATTGTGAAATGATATTACAATTCAAGATAACTGTTTTTTTATTTTATTATTTGAATATGAAAATGGTAATGTATTGCGGTGATCAAAGCTGAATTTAACATCATTACTCCAGTCTTCAGTGTCACATGATCCTTCAAAAATAAATCTGATTTGCTGCTCAAAAAACATTTCAGATTATTAACTATATATAAAAAAAAGATGTGCTGATAAACATTTTAGTGTAAACTTTTTTTTTTTTCTTCAGGATTCATTGTTAAATAGACTCCAGACCTTTAAATGGTATTGTACAATACTGTTCAAAAGTTTACAGTCAGTGAGGTTTTTAATAAATTAATTTTTATTCAGCAAGGATGCATTAAATTGATGAGAAGTTAGAGTAAATTTTTGTTTCAAATAAATACTGTTCATTTTAAACTTTGTTCATTAAGGAATCCTGAATAATACACACAAACAAAATACGAATCCTGAATATATCCTGAGCAGCAAATCAGCATATTTGAATGATTTCTGAATAATCATCATGTAAAACTGAAGAGTAATGATGCTGAAAATTCATCTTTGATCACAGAAATAAAATACATTTTAACATCACTCACTCATGTTTGGATGTCAAAACCTTCTTAAAATACTTTAATAAAGAATTGTAAAAGATGCATGGTGATATGCATTTTTTTCACTACATATTTGCATATATGAAGTGATTTAATGAGCTTTCTCATGCAGCTTACCTGTGTTTCTATCTCTGTCAGCAGCTTCCTTCAGAAATTTAGATATCGGAGCTTCTCTTCTGTTGTAGAAGTGTTACTCCTGAAACCACAGAACAATTTTTATCAATAATTGTTTGCCATTAAATATCAAATCACGTTTTAACTAGATTCAGTTAATACATACTCCTTTAAGTGACGTCACCGATTAACAGTAAAGTTACATCACATATTTTAGGCTAAATAAATTCGTCTAATTCCAATAACCCATTGACAAAACCTTTACAAAAGCTATTAAAATCTCCCAACTACACATAAATGTGATGAAGTCAAAACTTTGATGAATCAGAGCTCAATATACAGAGTTAGCATACATCGTCTGAAAACAGTTGAGATGCTAACGGACTTTTTCGAAGACACTAAACCGTCTTTATGAAGTAAATATTCAACAGAAGTGTATCAATTACAAGAAAGAAAAGTGTCAGGAACAGTTGTATGTAATATTTGTGTGATTTTAGGGTGTAAACTCACCTGAAAACGGTGAAAACAGCAGCGAGAGACGCAGTGTTGCAGCTGTCAGTTGGAGAGTTGCCGCCCTGTTTCCATGGTAACTCCCTCCCTGCAGCGTTTGAATGAGACTCAGAGCGCGCATCCATCAAAACACGTCACAGTCACACACCATTTAAATAAACATATTGTGGCGGGGGTGAGGAATCACACACGACAATGAGACCATTTTAAAGTAAAAAAAACCCCAGAGGGTGGATTTATTTGTGCGAAGTGGTGAGTTCGTGGTGCGGTGCTCCGTGCAGTGTTCCAGCTCAATCCTCTCGTGTCTCGGAAGTGGTGGATCGGTGAAGTGCTCCGTGGTTCTACGGGACCGGTCACACGCTGTCTTCTGTTCAGGGAGGACAGAGACCAACATTAGGTTTGGAGGCTTCTTTGGAACTCACCAGAGTGTGCGTGAAGTGTAGCTTATGAAGGGTGGTTTCTGATGAGCTCCAGGTGTGACCGGTCTGCCGTTGATGCGGGGTGCAGGTGTGCACCATTTGTTGCCAGTGCGACGCTGATGACGGCTCGGGACACATGTCACAATATATTATATAGAACATAAACAACAACAAAAAAAAATATTTAATTTTGAATTTTAATCGTGTTGTAGTTATAGGACCCATTCATACATAGGTGTAAACTGCAACCCGCACGTGATAGTGGGACAAATTAGCACTTTTATTTTTATAGATTTATTTATTTATTTTTGCTTTTTTTTATTAGATTTGTATTGTTGTTTTACGATCATTCAAAATATTTATTTCATTTAAAAATGTGCTTGCAGTTTTTATACTAAACTTTTGTTAATAATTATAACTCTCACTATTTTTATTCCTTTTAACTGTAAAAATGTAATGTAAAACATAAATATAATATATATATATATATATCATTTAGAAAACAAAGATGTCATGTAAGAGCTCAGTAGAAACATGGCACAGAACCGCTTGCCACTGGTGCACCGCGGCAAACTGCTGGTGGCGTGCCACCCAAAAAACACCGGCTGACCGACAGCGTTTTTAGATTGGTCGGCTCGCTGATGGTATGCCAACGGTGGTCCGACCGTAGTAAGCCGCTGAATTTGTGCTGCCCAAAAAATGTTTGGGTCATTGTTTGCTGGGAACATATGAGTGGTATCCTTTAAAAAGGAGGGCATTTTTTCACAATAGGGTCTTATAAAGAAATCCACAAAAGTGGATATTGAAGATGTTAAAGAGCCAATACCAGCCACTATTGGACGACCAGGAGGTACTTCCAGACATTCGTGAATTTTTGGTAAGTTATAGAAAGTTGTTATGACAGGATTCTTCATTTTTAGGAAATCAAGTTCTCTTTTAGTAATTTCACCAATTTGAAACATAAAATCAAGAGCAGACTGAATTGTATGTTTGAACATCTGAGTAGGATCCCCCTGAGAGTTTTTCATAAAAGTCCAAATCTGAAAGTTGTATTTCACATTCCCGCACATAATCAACATTATTCTGAATGACAATTGCTTCTTCTTTATCTGCTGGTTTAATCACAATTGATGTATCAATTTGTAAATCATTACAACGCATCTCTTTCCTCTCTGGATAGATTATCAAATCTTGTCTGTGTTTTTTTGTCATTCAACATCATGTTCAATGAGTCGGCAATGTTTCAATAGATGCATTTCGATTCAAGGGTGGGTAAAAAGTGCTTTTTGTTTTAAAAGGAGTTACCCTATTTTCAACCTGAGTAGAGGAAGGATATTCTTGCGAACCATATAATTGCGAACCAAAAAATTTCTTGAGTCTGATGTTTCTAAAGAATTTAAACAGGTCCACCTTAATATCAAAGTCATTTTCCTCAAAAATAGGAACACATGAAAGTCCCTTGTTAAGAACCGAAATGTGAGAGGTGTTAAGTATCTTACTAGAAAGGTTGAACAGTCACTTATTTCCCAAGTGGATGCTGCACACTGGTGGTGGTTGAGGAGAGACCCCCACATGATTGTAAAGCACTTTGGGTGTACAGCAATACACAATAAAGCACTATATAAATGCATCATTCATTCATTCATTCATTCATTCACTTCCTGGTCATCATTCATGATCGGGTCCATGGTTCTCGATTTGTTTTGCTGTTAATTAGAATATCATCAAAAAAGTTGATTTATTACACTAATTCCATTCAAAAAGTGAAACTTGTATATTATATTCATTCATTACACACAGACTGATATTTCAAATGTTATTCTTATAATTTTGATGATTATAACTGACAACTAAGGAAAATCCCAAATTCAGTATCTCAGAAAATTAGAATATTACTGAAGACCAATACAAAGAAAGGATTTTTAGAAATCTTGGCCAACTGAAAAGTATGAAGATGAAAAGTATGAGCATGTACAGCACTCAATACTTAGTTGGGGCTCCTTTTGCCTGAATTACTGCAGCAATGCGGCGTGGCATGGAGTCGATCAGTCTGTGGCACTGCTCAGGTGTAATGAGAGCCCAGGTTGCTCTGATAGTGGCCTTCAGCTCTTCTGCATTGTTGGGTCTGGTGTCTCTCATCTTCCTCTTGACAATACCCCATAGATTCTCTCTGGGGTTCAGGTCAGGCGAGTTTGCTTGCCAATCAAGCACAGTAACACTATGGTCATTGAACCAGCTTTTGGTACCTTTGGCAGTGTGGGCAGGTGCCAAGTCCTGCTGGAAAATGAAATCAGCATCTCCATAAAGCTTGTCAGCAGAAGGAAGCATGAAGTGCTCTAAAATTTCCTGGTAGATGGCTGCGTTGACTGTGGACTTCAGAAAACACAGTGGACCAACACCAGCAGATGACATGGCAGCTCAAACCATCACTGACTGTGGAAACTTCACACTGGACTTCAAGCAACATGAATTCTGTGCCTCTCCACTCTTCCTCCAGACTCTTCCTCCAGACTCTTGATTTCCAAATGAAATGTAAAATTTACTTTCATCTGAAAAGAGGACTTTGGACCACTGAGCAGCATTCCAGTTCTTTTTCTCCACAGCCCAGGTAAGATGCTTCTGACGTTGTCTCTGGTTCAGAAGTGGATTGGTAGCCCTTTTCCTGAAGACGTCTGAGCGTGGTGAATCTTGATGCACTGACTCCAGCTTCAGTCCACTCCTTGTGAAGCTCTCCCAAGTGTTTGAATCAGCTTTGCTTGACTGTATTCTCAAGCTTGCAGTTATCCCTGTTGCTTGTGCACCTTTTCCTACCCAAATTCTTCCTTCCAGTCAACTTTGCATTTAATATGCTTTGATACAGCACTCTGTAAACAGCCACACCTTTCAGTAATGACCCTCTGTGACTTACCCTCTTTGTGGAGGGCGTCAATGTTCGTCTTCTGGATCATTGCCAAGTCAGCAGTCTTCCCCATTATTGTGGTTTCAAAAAACAAGAGATACCCAGAATTTATACTGTAGGGATGGTCATTTATTCAAACTCAAATGTAAATATTCTAATATTTGAGATACTGATTTTGACTTTCATGAGCTGTAAGCTCTAATGATCAAAATTAAAAGAAATAAACATTTAAAATATATCAGTTTGTGTGTAATGAATGAATATAATATACAAGTTTCACTTTATACAAGTTTCACTTTTTGAATGGAATTAGTGAAATAAATCAACTTTTTGACGATATTCTAATTATATGACCAGCACCTGTAATTGTATATGTATATAATAATTTAGCTGTAAAAATAGTTGCCTGCTGAAATTGAAAATAATTTACATCTTCATCATAGATAGACACGGTGAGTTTGTCTTTACTGTACATGTTAGATGTGATCCACCTCATAGTAACAATCCTGTCAGATCTTCCACCCTTTGAGTGAGAGTGTAACGTTACAGGTCGGCTGATCTGGTTTCGTCTGTTAAAGTTAACCTTTTCGACATGTTTCCGTGTTGTTGTTGCTCAGCAATGGCATGGACGCGATGCTGTCTGGGGGTTTGGCTAAAGAAGGACGGTGGGCGGTGTTCGGTATGGTGACTGAAGGTGGTGACTTTAATGTATTGTAGTATGTGGGACCCACATCACCTAAGACGTTGTGATTTTGGGTCAAAATCTCAAGGTGTGGTTATGAGTATATCAGATGACCAACTTCCACCTCACTTAGTTTAGTGCACCAGTCAAAGACTGGTAATTTGGCAATGTGGGCGTGTTTCCCACAAGCTGTTCAATAATTTGAATTGAACACATTGGAGGGAGCTGGTCAACTGATTTATCTGAAAGATTGGTGATTTAGCTAGCTAGTAGAGCCTTGGATCATCAACACAAAGAAGACACAATTGTAATACAATAAATGAAATTTATTAACAATAGATATGCAAGAGTAAATACAACAACTAGGGATGATACCAATAATTGAATATGCACTGCTAATAGAGAATAATAGACAACTAAATATGAAAGAAGATACTGAGTAAGTCGCAGAAACAAATAAATGGAATGAATACAGAATGGCTGAATGCAATGCTGTTGAGCTGAATGTAGCAATGGAAGAGATCTATATGGAAATGTTGCTTATGGGAACCACTTAATGGCTCTGGTGGAATTAACGATAAATAACTGCTTATTTATCTCTGAACAAATAATATAGCTATTATTTCTAATGCTGACCCAAGTAAATGTTATCTAAACAGGTTAGAGAAACATAGGCTGCAGGTATAAACTAAGCCAAGGTCTTTAGGAAAGAGGTTTGGTAAGTTTATAATTACGTTCCACAGGCGGGTGATCAGTCTGGCAGTAGAGACGTCTTCCACTGGTGATGCAGACTGCGTGCAGTGGGGAGGGCACAGAGTTGCGTTCAGGTGCTGTCAATGCGCTGACCTGGAGGATGCTGAACTGCTGTTGTGCCACAAAGGGTCCTTAGAGCATGGACCGGGCAGCTGGGTCAGATGGGTCTTCACGGGGTCCTTTGCAGCCTGGCTGCGTCGTTGAGGAGCCGTGGGTTTCAGGCAGTGTCTGCCACTGCGGAGGTCCTGTGCGGTCTGGGCTGTGCTGCTTTCGGAGCGGCAAGAGTCAGACGGGGTCCGTCACTGCTGGGTCCTTTGCAACTGAAGGGTAGCCAAATCCGATAAGGAAGGTTTGCTCAGGGGCTGAGTTAAACCTTAGCTGTCTTGAAATCTCTTTCCTCGTCAGGCCAGAGACTCAGAACGTCGTATCTGCTACTGTCTCTCTGGATGTATCAGAGACTTAAAACTTTGGTGTTTCTGTTAGTGTCTCTCTAGATGAAAGACTCAGAAACGGGGAGTGTTCCTGTTGCTGTCTTCCCGGTAACAGGACTCAGACTCAGAACAAGGAGTGTCTTTTGGGAAGGTACCTTTATCTCTTTTTGATGAGGAGGAGATTGGAATCTGGCGCCTCTCCGTTCCAGGAATGTGATTGGCCGCTTGTGTCCAAGGTGGCCATGATGTTGCCCACCCTAGTGTGGAACTCATTTGCATACAGTGGAGTACAAAGTTAAACAGTGTCTTTAACATGCAATATTTCTTTACCAAACCTCTTTCAAACTATTATCAGCATCATGAGGAGCAAAAAGAGTCCAAACATGATAGGAAACTGTTGAACTATCACTTATTCATACCATAATATGTTAATAGGCCTGCTTCCATAAACTGTTGTGTTAACAGTCAATGGCCATCAACATAAACTGTACTTCATCCGAGGATGAAGTGAATTCCTTGCAGTTTGCATGCATTTAAGGTCTCCAAACATGGGTATGAATGGATTTGGATAGATCTGTGTGGCCTTTCTTTGTTTCAGCCACTGCTGTTGCATCCAGAGATCTGGAGGAATATTTATGGTAGTCATTTCCTAAACCTTAGGATTGGGTTTGATGGTGAGGGTCGTGGATGCAGAAGTTCTCCCTTCCTGTCCTGTTAGAGGTGTCTGGCAGTTGTCTTGGCATCTTATCTGATGGTTCTGAACATCTTTTTATGTTCCTCCACCACGATCCAATCACAGTGGGGCACATCTCCCTCCACACCGGCAGTTAGAGAGGGGCCCTGCCATAAACTGGTCCTTGGAATGCCAGTTTGGAGAAACCTAGTACATCAACGAGCCACCTAAATCACTGCTCAGTCAAATGCAGCAAAATCTAACAACGGGTTAAAAATGGAAACAATTTTCAATTAGACCAATGTAAAAATGCACTTTAAATAAATTACACAGTCATTTTACTTTCTTCAGTGTAATAGCCAGAACAAAACACAGTGGTTTATCTCTTAAATCTGAAGATTTGCTGCATCAACTCATTGTTCCTGCTTCAGTCATGAATACTTACAGATCAAATAATAATAATCGGTTTGATATATCAGCCTTTTTCATGCTGTAGCTATACCTATTTTTTTTTTAATTGATCAAAAATCAGCCGATAAAATCAACAGCTGATACATTGGTGCTTTCCTAGTGGATTCTATGTTAGAAACTTTTTAATGTTGCAGCATTGTGTTGTGTCTGGTTTGGACATTGTGTAACAGGCACTATAGAAGTAATCTATTATTTTCAGAGTGTTAAATTGTGGTCATCTGATTGTTACACTTAAAAATGCAGTCCTGAATTCACAATATCTTATTTTGTATCGTTTTACAACTTTGTAAGGAATGGAAGTTGTTTTCTTTAGAAACTGACAGCATACCAGAGATGCTGTTGAAGAAAAGAAACTTATTTTCTTCAGAAACTGACAGCATACCAGAGATGCTGTTGAGGAAAAGAAACTTATTTTCTTTAGAAACTGACAGCATACCAGAGATGCTGTTGAAGAAAAGAAATGTATTTTCTTTAGAAACTGACAGCATACCAGAGATGCTGTTGAGGAAAAGAAATGTATTTTCTTTAGAAACTGACAGCATACCAGAGATGCTGTTGAGGAAAAGAAACTTATTTTCTTCAGAAACTGACATCATACCAGAGATGAGGTGAGAGAACACATTGTGTTCAAACAAACAAACTGTCCAAACACGATGGAAAAAGACTGAACTGTTATGCATGCATTTATTTGTCCATTAACAGCTGAGTTTGTGTAAGATTTCGCACTACACATCGCTGTCACTTATTTCTCTGAAGAAGAATAAGATGGGTGTGTTGTAGTTTACATCAGTTTAAGGTTTGAAAACATAGTTATGAATGGATTTAGAAGGACCCCTGATTTCTCTTTGTTTCACTCACTGCTATTGCATCCTGGAGGTCTTAAGGAATTTTTATGGCGGTCACAGGACAAACCTTAAGAATCAGTCTGTTGGTGGGTGAAGGGCAGAAACTGTATTTTGACCAATAGGAAGTCCTGTCTTTCCCGGGCTTGGTACCAAAGGTCTTATTCTTGCCCTCTAAGAGGTGTCTGGCTGTTGTTCTGGTATCTTTATCTGATGGCATCGGACGGTTTGCTAATGTTAGTCCACCAAGATTCAATCAAAATGTAGCAAACCTTTGTCCACTGTTGTGGTCAGAGATGGGCCCCGCCATAAACTGGGCCCTGGAATGTGCAGTCCACTACAGGTGTGAAACAAATGGTCCATACATTTAGAATAACAAAAGAACAGCACTCCTCAGGAACTTCTTGTAGATTACAGGATCTCCAGTGGGAGGTTCTGACATTATCTATTGTATCTAACCCTTTTGTCTCCAGGTATAAAGTTCTGTCTCACAGACAGAACTTTGGGAGAAGCTAGGACTCTTACAAGGGTTAAGATATTTTTAAGACTGACAAGCTAACATTGCTGTTGAAGACCTGCTACACTGCTACCTTCAATAAATTCTTCTCCCCACAATAACTTTGGTCAAGATTATTTTTATTTGGTTAAGCAATTTTTTTATTAATAAGATATATGAGATCAGACATACCATAAAATCAATTGCTGGAGATCTTGCAGGCCATTTAAAATATACAGGTCTTTAGTCAGTTTACACCTATTTTGCTTTCTTATTTAAATTACATTGTTAATCATCTTAAACCTACTGGTTCACCCTTAGATATAATTCCCTCAAGGTCATTTAAACAAGTGGTCAGTGTAATGGGTCCAACACTTTTAAATTTAGTTAATAAATGCCTTGAGTTAGGAGTTGTTGATTGGTTGTTGGTTGATTACAATTTTTTTGATGCATTCCAATCAGGCTTTAGAAAATTTCATTGCACTGAGACGGCTCTTTTAAAAGTGTACAATGACATTCTTTTAGCCACCGACTCCGGAGATTCTGTAGCGCTGGTACTTCTAGACTTGAGCGCTGCTTTTGACACTGTAGACCACAATGTTCTGCTGTCCCGCTTAGAACAGATAGTGGGCATTAGAGGCTCAGCCTTAAATTGGTTCAAGTCTTATCTTACGAACATAAGTTTAGTTCTCATTATTGGCAAATTTCACTCCTCCTCTGTACCTTTGACCTGTGGGGTCCCTCAAGGCTCTACTCTTGCTCCCATGTTATTTTTCTTGCAAATGCTTCCATTGGATCTGTCTTTGAGAAGTATGGTTGAGAAGTTATCATTGTTACGCAGATGACACACAAATATATCTTCCTTTGAAACATAAGAATGGATTAGACTGGGTGGCCGCCTGCCTTTTAGATGGTAAAGCATGGATGTCTCTAATTTTTTTTTTCCTTCTGAATGAGAGTAAAACAGAGATTGTGGTGTTTACCCCCTCGGATACACATTGAATACCAAATCTAAATCTTGGTGAGCTGGCACCTTATGTAAAGCCTAGGTGAAATCTAGGTGTGGTGTTGGACAGTACCTTAAAGCTTGATAAACAAGTCAATCAAGTTGTGAAGTCAAGTTTTTATCAGTTGCGAATCCTGGTAAAAATTGAGACCTCCAATTGCAGTACTGCCTTCATCCACTGTGTGGCACAACCACAGTCCCACTCCAGGATTATTGCAATGGGCTTCTGGGCCATTCATATAATCAAGGGGTGGACACCTTCTCGATTGCCCCCTAAACCACGAACCCACTATTTGTCCAATTACCCACTAAAGTGGGCAAATGACCCCCTGGACCCCTGCTGACCACTGCCAAGCCACACCCCCGTCCCACAAACCTACTACTTGTCCAATTACCCACTATAGTGGGCTGATGTCCTATTGACCACTGCTGACCGCTCCCAAGCCACCCCCATCCCACGACCCCACTATTTGTCTGATAACCTAACCCACTATTTTGGACAAATGTTCTGTTGACATCCGCTGACCACTCCCAAGACACGTCCCCATCCCACGAACCCACTATTTGTCCGATTACCCACAATTTTGGGAAAATGTTCTGTCGACCTCCGCTGACAGCTCCCAAGACACGTCCCCATCCCACGAACCCACTATTTATCCGATTACCCACAATTTTGGGAAAAATGTTCCGCTGACCGCTCCCAAGCCACGCACCATCCCACAAACCCACTATTTGTTTGATTACCCATTATTTTGGGCAAATGTCGCATTGACCACCCCTGACCGCTGCCAGCCACTCTCCCGACCCTCAGGCCCCCTCCTCTATCCCACAAACCCAGTATTTGTCCGATTACCTTTTAAAATGGGTGAATGCCTTTCTGACCACTGCCAAGCTTCGCCCCCATCCCACAGACCCACTATTTGTCCAATTACCCACTGAAGTGGGCAAATGTCTAATAATGTCCATTAACCACCTAAAGCATTCTTATACAATAAAGTGCATAAAGTGGGATGTGTGTCCATTTGCCATTTAAGTATTTGTAATTAGAGTAAGTTACATTTTAAAATACTCGTAATCAGACTACAGTTACCTTTTTATGGATTACGGACAGCTGCTGCAACAATCGGTTTGCATAACCAAAGAATTTCTGCACAAACTGTCAGAAACCATCTCAGGGAAGCTCATCTGCATGCTCGTCGTCCTCATCGGAGTCTTGACCTGACTGTAGTTCGTCATCGTAACCGACTTGAGTGGGCAAATGCTCACATTCGATGGCGTCTGGCACTCTGGAGAGGTCTTCTCTTCACGGATGAATCCCGGTTTTCACTGTACAGGGCAGATGGCAGACAGCGTGTATGGCGTTGTGTGGGTGAACGGTTTGCTGATGTCAATGTTGTGGATTGAGTGGCCCATGGTGGCTGTGGGGTTATGGTATGGGCAGGTGTATGTTATGGACAACGAACACTGTGCATTCAGAATGCCATCAATAAAATGCACCTAAGATACCGTGACGAGATCCTGAGGGCCGTTGTTGTGCCATTCATCCATGAACATCACCTCATGTTGCAGCATGATAATGCATGGCCCCATGTTGCAAGGATCTGTACACAATTCCTGGAAGCTGAAAACATCCCAGTTCTTGCATGGCCAGCATACTCACCGGACAGGTCACCCATTGAGCATGTTTGGGATGCTCTGGATCGGCGTATACGACATATACGACAACTTCGCATAGCCATTGAAGAGGAGTGGACCAGCATTCCACAGGCCACAATCAAGAACCTGATCAACTCTATGCAAAGGAGATGTGTTGCACTGCGTGAGGCAAATGGTGGTCATACCAAATACTGACCCCCACCCCCCCCCCCCCCAATACAGTAAAACTGCACATTTTAGAGTGGCCTTTTACTGTGGCCAGCCTAAGGCACACCTGTGCAATAATCATGCTGTCTAATCAGTATTGCTTTTATAATTTTGTTCAGTGTATATATATATATATATATATATATTATATATATATATAGTCCAGTTTTGTGGACATTCACACAAAGATCTGTCATTAGTCAGGTGGCAACAGCATTTGACCACGGGATTTACAAAAATCATTTCAGGTTTAAGAATGGTTTCAACATTGCATCAACTACTGATGAACACATTCATTTTTATTTGAATTACTACTCTGTAGGTTTTTTAACCATGTATTATTAATTATAACCATTTAAAATTCACATATTCACATTATTTCTTAGTTACATGTAATGCGGTCATTACAAACTTTTTTCATCTAAACCTTATTCACCAAACAGCCTATATTTGCTTTAAGTACCCCTGAGATTTAAAATAAATATTTCAATAATTAACATCACATTTGCATGTTCAAGGTTTCTTTGATGTTGATTAATGATCACATGGCATGCAGGTATAGTAAGTGCTTTATTTAAAACAAAGACTATAGAAATACAAAGACGGCTCACCCCTCTACTTATGAATGGTAGAAACTATAATGCGCAATATGGAGGAGTCTCACCTTCTAAATGAAAGAGACAAATTTTTCCATAGAAACATGGGGCACATTCAAGCCCAAACCTGGTTTCAGGTATGAACAACATGTTTCCTGGAAACGGTGTGCAACAGGGTTTGAGATATGTTTTCTCATCAGCAGCAACATGTATATAAACCACAACGTATTAAAGAGACAGCTCGCATAATAGGTCCAAGTAAAGTAATTTACAAATGTAAATGTAATTTACAAATGTTTTAATTTACAATTAAAAGACATGTTTGTTGTAAGAGTTTTATAGTAACAATATAGCATATCAACATGATGTAGTTGTTTATATTTTTAGCTTCATTGCAAGGCAAATTTCATACACCCAAATTCATACACAATGGTAATTAAGTGCTTCACATAAGAATGCACGGCAAGGGCAGTGACTGTAACATTGAGCGCATTTTGCAGTATTAAATACGTATTTATACCGATTTCATCAGGCTCTTTTGACTTATCGATTGCTTCAGTCTGTTGCGCGCTGCTGAGAGGTTTGTGATTGCAGCTCCGTACCTTTGCTTTTTATTGAATCTCTACCTTACTTTCACTCCTTTTTTTTCTAAAGTGATAACATATAACTTAATTCCCACCACATTTCAGGTGCTATCCTTCAAACTAATCTAACTAATTTGATCGTTCGCTTTTAAAACCGTGAGTGCAGCTTGTTAGCCCGTTAGCTTGTCACTCGCGGTTCCATTTGCATTTCGCGCCTATTATTTATTTATTTTTATTTTTTCCTCGCTCCGTTTTTCACAAGCTCATCAAACAACAGTGGTAAGTGGTAAGTTAAGTTGGTGTCATTCATCAATCACGGTGAGTAATGGCTTCTTCTCCTGCTATTGTTGTTTGCACTGTCTGCCACATGTATAGTTTATCTGTCTCTGTCAGCAGCGAGGGATTCACATGTGATAAATGCAGGGAAATAGTTAGGCTGACAGAGAAGGTTTTAGAACTAGAGACACGCATCCAAACTTTAGTTGAGGATAGTAAGAATGTGAGGGCTGTAGATACTGCTTTGGATGCGACTAGCTCAGGGAGTCCTGTACATTGTTCGGTTTCGGTTGAGCCCGTGCAGCAGGGCAGCTGGGTGACAGTGACAGTGGGTGACAGTTTTGACCCGCATAGTCGCGGGTCAAAACACCACTCTTCCGTTCCGATCAGAACATCAAACAGGTTCTCCCCACTCAGTGAAGCACCCACTGAGAAACCTGATGAAAGTGCTCTAGTTATTGGCGATTCTATTGTACGGAACGTGAAAATAGAGACACCAGCCACCATAGTCCATTGTTTACCAGGAGCCAGAGCGCCTGACATCTTGGCAAATTTAAAAGTGCTGGCTAATGCTAAACGTAAATTCAGTAAGATTGTTATCCACGTCGGCGCTAATGATGTTCGACTTCGCCAGTCGGAGATCACTAAAAAGAATGTTAAAGAGGTGTGTGAACTTGCAAGTACGATGTCAAGTCAAGTCAAGTCACCTTTATTTATATAGCGCTTTTACCAATACAGATTGTGTCAAAGCACTTAACAGTATCAAATTGGAGGACAGAGTGTCAGTAATATATAATAAGATTAAACATTTAATTTTCAGTTAAAGGCATTTCATTATTGAATTCAGAGATGTCGTTGTCTAGCTCAGTTTAGTTTAAATAGTATCTGTGCAATCAAATCGTCGATAATCGCTAGAAATTAGGTGTCCCCAACGATGTCAGACACTGTAATATGCTCTGGTCCGCTCCCTGCTTACCGGGGTGATGAGATTCATAGCAGACTGTCGTCACTTAATGGCTGGATGTCGAAGTGGTGCCCGCAAAATAACATAGATTTTACAGACAATTGGATGAGTTTTTGGGGCAGACCTGACCTGTTGAAAAGAGATGGTGTTCATCCCTCCTGGGGTGGTGCCGCTCTTCTCTCTAGAAATATGGCACATAGTCTTAGAGTTTGTACTTGACTAACTGGAGCCCAGGTCAGGAAGCAGACAGACTGGCTAAACCGATCGTCTGCTAGCCGCCTCACGTCACAGAAGTCAGTTAACTCTCAGCACATAGAAACTTTTTCACCTAGATATCACTCTATAGAGACTGTGTCTGTTCCCCGAACTAGAAAAAGAACTAGAAAATACAGAAAACATCCAAACCAATGTAATAGTAACAATTTAATTGATGTTCAACAAATAAAAAAACAATATAATACAGATAAAGACTTGATAAAGCTTGGCTTATTGAATATTAGATCCCTTTCTTCAAAAGCACTTTTTGTAAATGATATGTTCACTGACCATAAACTAGATGTGCTTTGTCTGACAGAAACCTGGCTAAAACAAGATGATTACATCACTTTAAACGAGTCTACACCCCAAGATTACTGTTACAAACATGAACCGCGTCCAAAAGGTAAAGGGGGAGGTGTTGCTACAATTTATAGAAATATATTCAGTATCTCTCAGAGGTTGGGTTTCAAGTATAATTCGTTTGAAGTAATGGTGCTCCATATAACGTTATCCAAAGAAACAAGCGTTAATGATAAATCCCCTGTGATGTTTGTACTGGCTACTGTATACAGGCCACCAGGGCACCATACAGACTTTATTAAAGAATTTTCTGATTTTCTGTCGGAGTTAGTGCTGACTGCAGATAAAGTCCTAATTGTTGGTGATTTTAATATCCATGTTGATAATGAAAGAGATTCGTTGGGATCAGCATTTATAGACATTCTAAACTCTATTGGTGTTAAACAACATGTGTCAGGACCTACTCATTGTCGAAATCATACTCTAGATTTAATACTGTCACATGGAATTGATGTTAGTGGGGTTGAAATTTTGCAGCAGAGCGATGATATCTCAGATCATTATCTAGTCTCCTGTATATTCCATATAGCTAAAGCTGTAAAGCCAACTTCTTGTTACAAATATGGTAGAACCATTACCTCCACCACAAAAGACTGCTTTATAAATAATCTTCCTGACTTATCTCAGTTCCTCAGTATATCCAATAGCTCAGATCAACTTGATGATGTAACAGGAACTATGGACTCTCTCTTTTCTAGCACTTTAGATGCGGTTGCTCCTTTAACTTAAGGAAGATTAAGGATAAGAGTCCAACACCGTCGTATAATGAGCACACTCGCGCCCTAAAGAGAGCAGCCCGGAAAATGGAGCGCAGCTGGAGGAAAACTAAATTAGAGGTATTTCGTTTAGCTTGGCGGGAAAGTACCCTATCCTACAGAAAAGCATTAAAAACTGCTAGATCTGATTACTTTTCGTCTCTTCTAGAAGTAAACAAACATAACCCTCGGTATTTATTCAATACAGTGACTAAATTAACGAAAAATAAAGCATCAACAGGTGTTGGCATTTCCCAAGAGCATAGCAGTAATGACTTTATGAACTACTTCACTTCCAAGATCGATACTATCAGAGATAAAATTGTATCCTTGCAGCCGTCAGCTACAGTATCGCATCAGATAGCACACTATAGATCCCCTGAGGAACAATTCCATTCATTCTCTACTGTAGGAGAGGAAGAATTGTATAAACTTGTTAAATCATCTAAACCAACAACATGTATGTTAGACCCGATTCCATCGAAACTACTAAAAGAGCTGCTTCCAGAAGTCATAGATCCTCTTTTGGCTATTATTAATTCATCATTGTCATTAGGATATGTCCCCAAAACCTTCAAATTGGCTGTTATTAAGCCTCTCATTAAAACACCACAACTTGACCCCAAAGACCTAGTTAATTACAGACCGATCTCAAATCTCCCTTTTCTGTCAAAGATACTAGAAAAGGTAGTATCCTCACAATTATATTCCTTCCTAGAGAAAAATGATATCTGTGAGGAATTCCAGTCAGGATTTAGGCCGTATCATAGTACTGAGACTGCTCTCATTAGAGTTACAAATGACCTGCTTCTATCATCTGATCGTGGTTGTATCTCTTTATTAGTTCTTACAACCGGACGACCACAGATTTATCTCCCGCCACTCTTTCACACCTCGATTTCAATGCGTTACACCTGTTGTTCCTGGCTTCAGCATCGAGGATCTATGGCACTGGACTCCACGTTTTCGGAGACGCGGTGTGAATTTGCACCATCTCAGCCATCTATGCCGTGCTTCACAGGTAAATGATGGTTATATGGTGAAAAGGCTAACCTTGATTAATACAAGATCCTTTTGAATAAATCGTTCATTGTGCATGACTTTTTTAATGCTAGGGACTTGGACTTTTTATTCATGACTGAAACTTGGGCTACCATAGCGGATCTTAGTCCTTTTTCCGAACTTGTCCCATCGAACTGCAATTATTTTAACACTCCTAGACTGTCGGGAAGAGGAGGAGGTGTTGCATCTATATATAAAAACTGTTTTAACTGCAGGATTCTGCGCGCTGAAGTTTTTTCCAGCTTTGAACTGCAGTTGTTTTAAATAATGACACACTCTGGTCCTGTAGTATGTGCATTAATATATCGGCCTCCCAAACTGAATAAGGACTTTATTCAACAATTTGCTGTCTTTGTGAGTGGACTTTTACCCATGTATGACAGATTATTAATTTTGGGTGATTTTAAAATTCATGTAGACTGCCCATCTGATACTTTGGCTAAAGATTTTTTAAATCTTGTGGATTCGTTTAATCTACTGCAACATGTTCAGGGGCCTACACATGACCATGGACATACCTTAGATCTTGTATTAGCTTATGGTTTGTCAATTTGTAATATTGTACTAGAGGATGTGGCCTTTTCAGACCATAAAGCTGTCACTTTTGAGATGTATTTCAGTTATGAGACAAGTAGGTCTGCTGTTTCTACTTGTTTTGTTCGGAAATTAGACTCTACAACTGTTGAACACTTTGAAAGTCTGTTTATTAGAGCTCCTCTTACAACAACCTTGGAGAATTCCCCCTCCCCTATGGATGTGGAGATGTTATTAAATGAGTTTTACTCTTCTTGCTCTTCTATTTTAAACTTTGTTGCTCCTTTAACAGTTAAATCTGCTAAGTCAAAAACTGAGCCCTGGCTTGATGAGGCCACTCGGGCTCTCAGACAAGCTTGTAGAAAATCTGAGCGCAAGTGGAAGAGGGATAAACTCCAGGTGTCTTATGATATTTTTCGGGAATCTCTTTCCACTTATCAAAGTTCTGTTAAAGAAGCTAAAAGCCTAAAGAAGCTAACCTTTCAGAGTTAATTGCTAATAACTATCATAATCCTAGAGTTCTTTTCAGCACTATAAATTCTGTGATCAATCCAAGTGAGAGTGTTGCTGAGTCTTTGATGTGTGAAGATTTCTTAAGTTTTTTTGTAAACAAGATTATGACAATTAGATCTGAGATTGTTAATTGTAATTTGGAACCTTCCGTTCCTAATCTATGCTCTGCTACGTTTACCCATTTTGATCTGGTATCCTTGGTGATACTTACTGAGATTGTAGGTCGGATGAAACCCACCAACTGTCCTCTGGATAGAATTCCATCATGGCTGTTTAAAAAAGTTTTTGATATTATTGGCCCGAGCACTCTGTCTGTTATTAACCCTTTTAAACCGGCTGTGTCGGCGCCGACACATCAGACCAAGCTGTATTCATTTTACCATAACTCTTCTACCGTTTGCACTATCAAAATAATTCAAATTGCTCCTGACAGCAGACCACATGCGCTTTTCGGCAATATATGGCTTATTACGGTAATTTCTTGCGCTCCGTCAACAAATGACGGCAGATTTCCGGGAGAGCGGGAAGGGAGAATTTGAATAGAGAGATAGGGAGCGCGGAGTTTTGGATTGCATAAACAAATGAACAAATAATAAACAAAATGAACAAAAACATGGTCAAGGAGGAGTAAACAGCATAAGAGTCGATTAGGATGATTTTTGATGAGACTTTGGGAGCAGGCTGAGTGAGACTTTTTCACATGTGGTGTGTGCGTCGCTATAATGAGTCCGCGCATGTAAATGAATGGGTGCACGCATGTACATGCATGTGTACATGTGTGCGTGTATGAACAAAAATGCCTCCTGAATGAAAACTGTGCAACCCAGTGTCCTAAAAATACTTGTATATATGTATTATAGTTGAATTTTGAAGTAAGAAGTGTTGGATTATTTCGATCATGATTTTTCTCTTTTTTTTCTAAATAAAAATACAAAAAATATTCAGTTTTTTTTATTTTTGTCTATTTAAATTATGTTTACAAACTCAAAACACAAGATTAATTGTCAAAAACTGTACTTTTTTGAAAGCCATTTGTTTTCTGAAAAAAATGACACCTTGCACTTGAAAATAGCACATTCTGTTAGAATTTTACAGTCAAATAAACAAAATGTGTGAAAATGACCTATTTTACCCTTAGGTTTTAAAGGGTTAATGGTAGCCTCCACGCTGGTTTGATGCCGTTGTCACTGAAACATGCTGTGGTGCAACCACTTCTTAAAAAGCAAAATTTGGATCGTTCTGTTCTGTCCAATTTTAGACTGATCTCAAATCTCCTGTTTTTTTATCTAAGGTTTTAGAGAAAATTACAGAGTTTTTTGGATCAAAATGCTGTGTTAGAGGCTTTCCAGTCTGGCTTTAAAGCTTACCACAGCACTGAGTCTGCGTTGTTAAAATTACTTAATTATATTTTATTATTAAGTGATTCTGGCCATTCAGTGGTTCCTATGCTATTAGATCTCACTGCAGCTTTTGATACGATTGATCGGGGGATCCTTGCCTCACGTCTTGCCTCACATTCCTATCGAATAGAAGTTTCTCTGTCAGTTCAGGTCAGGCTTTTTATTCTTCTGCCCCATTGACGTGTGGTGTCCCGCAAGGATCCATTCTTGCCCATATTGTATTTTCCTTATACATTTTACCTTTAGGGACAATTTTTCGAAAGTATGGGATTTCCTATCATTTTTATGCAGATGATACACAAATTTATTTGCCTTTAAGGAAAAATCATGTGAATGCTTTGGACTCTCTTGTGAATTGTTTGAAGGAGGTTAAAGCCTGGATGTCAGCAAACTTCTTAAATTTTAATGAGAGTAAGACAGAACTTATTTGGTTTGGAGGTCCTAATTCACCTGAACTATCAAATTTGTGACCCTCTCTGTGAAAACCCAGCTAAAGTCCTTTTTTTTTGTGATTTACTGTTTTCTACAAAAAATCATCCTTCATAAGGTAAAGAACATTCTGTGAAAGTTTAACCTTCATATCTTTAATACTGACTGAGTAAGGCCATGTCAAAGATTGAAATTATAGTGAAATTAATGGTTGAAATCCAACTTTGACGCTTGTTATCTCATAATTAGATTTTGAGACTTTAGCCTGGATTTCACAGAGAGGGTCACATTTAGTTGAGTTAACCCCTTTTTGTAAACCTGTGGTCAAAAATCTAGGGGTATTATTTGATAATACCCTCAAAATTGATAAACAGATAAACTCAGTCGTCAAATCAGGTTTTTTTAATTTACGACTGGTGGCGAAGGTTAAACCATTTATTTCCTTTAAAGACTGTGAGAAGGTGATCCATGCCTTTGTGTTTTTGAGGCTTGATTATTGCAATTCGTTGTATGTAGGTGTCTGTCAAACGACTCTAGTTTGCAACTACTACTGAATGCTGCCCGGCAGGCTTTTGACAGGGCCTCGTAAGTGGGATCATATTTCTCCTATTCTGTCCTCTCTGGGCTGGTTTCCAGTCCAGTATAGGATTGACTGTAAACTCCTAGTTTTTGTTTATAAGTCTTTGAATGGGTTAGCTCCCTCCTACCTGTCGGAGCTTCTACTGGTACACAAACCTGCTAGGTCTTTCAGGACTTCTGACCACTCTATTTTAATTGTTCAGAGGACAAAGTACAAACGAAGGGGGGGATCGGGCTCCAAAAAGATGGAACAGTCTTCCCTCCAACATTAGAGTTGTTCCTACTATTATATATTTTTTAAAAAGTCTGAAGGCTCATTTTTTATGTGTAGCTTTTGAGACTGCAGCATGTTGAAGCACTGGTTTCTGCTTGTACTGCCCTTGATGTTGTATTTGGAGTCCCCAAATTGGGACTCACGTGCTACAAAACAGTGTTGTTCTTTTTCCACCAAGACGCTGTTTTTGAACGTAATTTATTCCATGACGGACACAAAAAATAACTCTCCCAAAGAAATGAAACGTAAACAAAGGAATATCCATCCATATTACAACTTTATTTTTTCGTTGGACTAAAAGTTCTCTATGGGATGTTGTTCTGTGGACCCTTACCTCTCTAACTACACCAAGATTTACAGCAGTGGATGCGTTTGTGACTCAATATTACAACAAAGCTGGTATGTATTGCGTTTTTATTATGGATGTTTTTATGTGTACTGCTTACACAAATTTAGCAAATACATTCCTTATAAGCTTTCCATCAAAAAACAGCGATCTATCGTCGATGCTTGAGGCTTAGACCTTCAGAATGATATATAGTTTGTCAAGATTCATTTTGTCTCGTTTCATTTAATCTATTCGTAAACGTTGACACCTGCAAACAAAGAACATTCAGTGCGCCAGTGTCCAGGTACGGGTTATCAAGTTAATGGGTCTCCTTCTGGATTCCCTTAAGTTTCTTGTTTCCATCTTTTCAGCTGTCTCTGGACATATGTGGTTGGATTTTCTGTTTCCCAGCTGTTCTCCCTTTAATGATTTAGGGTCCAGTCTGATCGGGTACTCAGCACACAGTGCCTGCCACACTGCTCGACAGAATGCATCAAAAACAGTTCCATCCATGTAGTGAGAGTCCACAGCTCTTTCCAGATTGGATGCTTGAATAATTTCTTCCATGTCCCCACAGCTAAAAGTTTGCCCATAGTTTCTTCTTCGAACACCTTAATCCCCTTTCCAGCCCCCTCATGGATGTCAGGAAGGCGAGTGACAAATCCCTCAAGGTCCTGTGATTCCCAGGGGACATACTGTCCCTGTGTACCCTTAATTAAAACTGGGAGTTGTGCAGCCAGTGGTTTTCCTTTTTCTCTTCCTTGTTCCTTTATCAAATGATGACTCCTCCCCTTCGCTCACGTACTCTCTGCTTTCTAATAGTTTACTTCTATCTCTCACCATTTTATTTGCATCTCAAATTAATTTTTCTGTTTATTTAATTTTCCTTCTTATTTCTTCTTCCATAACCTCTGCTTGTGCTTCAATCTCCTCTAACATTTCCTTATTTCCTGTTTTTCCTTCATAGTTTGCTTTCATCCTTGCAATGCGTGCCTGTTTATAACAATCTTAAGGTAAATATGCCTCACTCTTTTTATTTTCTCTTTGGTCTTACATCTGGTTCTTTTTGTTTTTCTTCCAAATCTACTTGTCCTTCCATTTGCATTTCTCCAGACACTTCTACAGTACCCTTAAGTATTTGGAACTGTCCCTCTGGGGGCAGATATGGGGGTGGTTTAGAAAACAACTCTTCTTTTTTCTTTGCCTTTTTGTCTGCCTCTTTTAGTAATTTTCTTGCCTGTTTTATACTTTTCAATGAGTCTTCACCTTCCTTTTTGAACAAGGCTAGCACTTCCTTCTATTTTTTCTCTGTTTTTACTGTTGCCTTTAGTGTTACGATTTTTGGTCACACTTTATATTAGGTAGCCTTAATTACTATGTACTTACATCAAAAAATAAGTACAATGTACTTCTTGTGGTCATACTGTATTGCAAAACACTTCTGCTGCTATTGAGGGGGATACGGGTAAGGTTAGGGACAGATTTGGTGGTATGGGTCGGTTTAAGGGTGGGTTAAGGTGTAAGGGATGGGTCAACAGTGTAATTATAAATGTAATTACAAAAATTAATTACAGATGTGACTACATAAAGGTATTATTAACAATATAAGTACAATATAAGAACATGTATGTACACAATAAGTGCATTGTATCAAATGATTAATTTAAATGTAAGTACATAGTAGTTAAGGCCACCTAATATAAAGTGGGACCCGAATTTTTTTTATCAGAGTTTCAATTTCCTTGCAAAATGATACATAAAATGTCCCTTCCTTTGGCCATTTTGTCATCTTTTTTTTAGTTCTCTGCTGCTATTTGTTTGAGAGCTTGTGTATCGTTTCTTTACACAATGGATATTTTAATCCTAATATGAGTGGCTGCCATATTTTTCCTTATAATATGAAAATCCTACATTTAAAGCTCAATATATATATATATATATACAATAATTTAACTTATTATTTTTTGTTCAAATAATATTTTCTCCTGCCTACTTAATTTAAAGGGGTGGTTTACTGCGATTTCACTTTTTTCATTTTAAATAGTGTGTAATGTTGCTGTTGGTGCATGAACAGTATCTGCAAAGTTGCTGCACTGAAAGTTCAACGTAAGCAGAGATATCGTCTTTTAAAAATCAGGAAGTTTAATGCCTACAAAAACGACTCATACGGGACTACAACGAGACACTTCCCGGGTTGCATATGAAATAAACCCATCAACCCCTCCCTCCGGAACATGCAGAAAAGGGGGCAAGGCCATGTTCTGTGGCTTTGTCGAAGAGGAAGAGTTATAGTGGAGAGTTGTAGCCATGCCGTCGAAACGCTGTTATTTTCACCCAGCTGTCAGGGCTGCGTTTCCCAAAAGCATCGTAAGCTTAAGTTGATCGTAGAAACGATCGCACGAATCATCTTAGATTTGCGGACCGTTTCCCAAAACCATTGTAACTTAAGTAGTACTTGAAAATCTTCGTAGATCTACGAGTGCTCTGGAGTAATCGTAAATCCCTAAGTGCATCGTAAGGAGACAGAGTTATGAGGTCACCTGCTGGCCAACCAGCAAATTGCACCTAAATTTTACTTCTCTTCAATGTGACTTTCATTTTGTTTTTATGTATATTTAGTTTTTTTTATTTCATTTGTTATTATTCATTACACATAATTCAATATAGAAATAATAATGAATAAAGAAATACAATACAAATGGCATAACTGAACACAAATAAAGTACACTGCTGTATATGGACATTTCAAGGACAGTACAAATGTTGTATTTAACAGGGAAATGCTTAGTGTGCTTTAAAGACAAGAAAAATAAAGGAGGAATTCAAAAAAATGTGTCAATGACTTGCTGGCGTGCATGAAACCCAGCCATGTATTGAACATGTCTTGGTTGGTCATCATGAGGTCTCATGTCATCTTCATTCTCTTCCTCCCTGATGTCCAAGGGCACTCTTGCTCGCATTGCAATGTTGTGCAACATAGCTGTTACTGTTATTACAGCACAGCACTTTTGTAGCACAAAGAGAAGACCACCACTGGACTTGTGAATAGCCCGAAAGCGTAGCTTCCACCTCCCTAAAGTGCGCTCCACAATACTTCGGGCAACACGGTGAGCCTCATTGAAATCTGCTTCCCTGTTATTGACAGGATTAGCTACAGGGGTGAACAGATATGGCCTCAGTGGATATCCGCTGTCCCCAAGCAGCCTCCACTGTCCCTGCGAGTTTTGGGCCTCTTGACCCACAGACGAGTTGCTAAAGATAAAGGAGTCATGTGTGCTCCCAGGCCACTGCACAACAATGTCTGTGATCAAACACTTATGATCACAGATCACCTGGCAGTTGATTGCTGGATAACCTTTGCGGCATATGTATATATATATATATATATATATATATATGACCATCCACAGATGGTGTACTGATGGGGATTAAAGTACCATCAATCACTCCAATGATTTGTGGTATATGGTAATGAGTTAAATACTCCTGTGTGTCTGACATGGCCTGTCTTGATGCTGGAAATTGGATGTGTTCAGCAGCAAGTGGAAGCTTGTACAGCTCTTGAGACAGATGCTTTACTTAGTCCAGGTACGTGAAGGAAACTGCCTGTTGCATAATATCTCAGAGCAGCTAAGAGTTGCACATCTGGGGACAAGGCAAAATTCCTCCTTGTAGCACGCATCAGCTGAGGCCCAATGACATTGAGCAGTTGGACTATTTCCCCTCGTGGCAGACGGTATCTGTCAATGACTGCCATATCATCAAGCATATCCAGAGGATTTTGATGCTGCCGGATGAAGGCATTTATAGTAAATAGTGTACCCCGTGGTCGCCTTTGCTGGAAAACTCGCTGTAGTGCAGCCATGATTTCCTCTAGAAGACTACTGGAGTATGAGCTTTATATACTATCCTAAAATTGCTTACAGGGACCGTATGATTAAAGAGCAGGCTGTGATAATATTCACATATCACACACTGCCTGTCATCTATTTCACTAATTGCATAAGGCCCCACTTGAAGAAACTGAATCCCTGATTTTAGAAATTGCATTAATTACCTCTTCCCTGAATTTATTCTCTTGTAAGGTTCATAATGGCCAAAGGTTGTGCTTTAATAAATGTATATGTGCTTTAATAAATGTATATGTACAGTGCATTTATATATACAACAGTGCTAATAAAGAATATGCACAATAAACATTTTTCTGCACCTATAGAAATGTATAGGCTACATAATAGATAGGCCCTAATAATATATAAAGTTAATTGTAAATAGCCACATACACCCTCAAGACTCAAGCTGTGGTAAAACATATACCCCTCTTTTCACAGACAAGGCTTAAACCTATCCCAGACTAAAATGTAATTCTAAGCTGTTTCAACTGAAGGGAACTTGCACTGACTGATCTTAAATATATCAGTGCCTTTGTTTTGTCTCATGATGGACACCAGTAATGTTTTTTTCTAAGGCACATTTATAAAAATTACTTAAATGCCCTAATTGAACTATGGCCTAATCCTGGCCCTGTCTGTGAAACCAGCCCATAGGGCTTGCATGCTTATTTTTGAAAAGTACTACAAGTAGCCATTTAAATTTGAACAAACATCAAAACATTGCATTTAAACAGTTTTTATTGATTCAAGTTTGTGGTTTGTTCCACAGGATCTGCAAAAGACATTGCACAATGTGATGAGTCCTAACTACATATGGAAAAGAATAGTTTGTGTTAAACTATTATATGTCTGTTAAAACATATAATTAGTCATGATTAAACAACATTAAAATTTTTTATTTTTACCTGACTTGTCACAGGTTAACCTGTTGACTCTATAGACTTGGACTTACAAACACACCCATTTCACTTGTACTGGACATTGCCGGCAAATTAACACCTGTGTACACACCAGGAAAGTGTTATGGAGTTTTTGTTTTGTTTAGGCTAAATTTGTTACTGCTGTGTTTTGTTCTAGTTTTCAACTCTTGATAGTTTCTTAAATCACAAGTTTCTTAAATGTGTTCCTTAAATCACAATTTGTCTAAAAAGTACAAAAGGTCAGTACATACAATACATGTGGTGATTATATTTATTTTTCTATAAATTTTCTACAAACCTTGTTCAGTTAAATTTCCAGGTTCACACTTTGTACAAATCAAACCCTTAATCTAGGTCCAACTGGTTTTTAAAACAACCGCCACCTCACTTCCTGTGGAAGCTGCCATTTTGTTGTGATGTTAGAGGGGGGAGAAATTAGGAACAGTTAGTTTTCCATTTAATTTGTTGGTAAACTATCTTCTGTTAATGGTTGTTGTTTTCCTTGTCGGAGGGTTTAAGTCTGGTTGTGCTGGATATTTACATTATTTCATTTGTTTGTTACAGACAATTTTGTTTGTTTTCTCCCCAGTTGGTATGCCCTGTAGGAGGGGCATTAGCCTATAAATAGGCTTGCTAGCTGAAAGGAAGTCAGTTTTACATTTTGTCTTTGGTTCTGATTGTGGACTGAGCAATGTTAGATACTTGGGCCATTTTGGTGTGGCCAAAGTAAGCACATTGTTGCTGTTTGTTTCTTTTTGTACAGTTTAATTTATTTTTGTTTTCTCATGCACTTGATGATATTTTTCACCTTCCAACAAACCACCAATTTTTGATTATTGCACCAACATTTTGTACAGGACGTCATTTCCTTTACCACTCCAACTGGTTGGCCTTCCCACATGACTCATCTGGCAAGATAATTGGCACTGAAATGGAGGGCCTTGCAAATCTAATCTCCTCCAGTGCCAGTCTCCTCTCTTCCAAAGCCAGCTTGGCTTTCTTGAGTTCAATGATTTGCTTCTGAAAGTTGTTGTCCATCTCATTGGCCTCTTTAAGATTGTCTAATGTCTTTTAGAACATCTAGTTTCTCTCGCTCCAGCTGCACTAAGTCCTGACTACAACCACAGACATTCTCAAATTGCTGAGGTGTTGTGGCTGTAGCCTGAACATTTGAAGATGGAGGCTGGGGAATGGATGGACTGTTGGGAGAACTGGGAGATAGGTGTCTGCCAATAGGAGGTGAACCCGATTGCTCTTGCGAGCATGATGGACCTGGCTCAGGTTCAGGTTGACGCAACCCTACTCCTCCATTGAGGTCCATACCACCACAGATCCCATCTGAGGCAGTTGTTCCAAGGATTGAGAGTGCCTTTTCTTCTTTGCTGTAAGAAGGGGGCATCATTAGGCCCACCACCTGTTTTATTAGTTGTTGTCCTCTGCAGTGCCCTTTTTCTTTTAGCAAGGCTTGAATAGTCCTGCCACTTCTTCCTGACCTCCTTCCCTGATCTTTTAATGCCCCTTGTTGCAGTAAGTTTTGTAGCAATATCATTCCAGATTTTTTGTTTTTCTTTATTTGTATGACTGCCCTTAAACCTGCTGAAAATTATATGTTTTTGTAGCTCCACCTCCTCTACAATAATATTAGTTTCCTCTTTTTGAAAAATGTCTTTTCTTTGTTTTTTGGTTTCAGCCATTTTGCTAGTGTCTCCACCCCTAGGTATGTGCTTATATAGATTTTTCTCATAGTAGCAAATACACATCAGGTGAAGATAATTAGGCTAAACCTTTCAAAAAATAAATGTTAGAGCCATAACTTATTTGTTTATTTATATAGATGTGAAACAAGCAATTGTGTGGATAAAGTAATTGATAAATAATTCTGCTTAAATAATTAAGGTTTCATATAAATATCGGACCGTTAGGATTTGTGTTATGCAAGATTGGAGCTATACAGTGTTTTGACAGTGCAACATTTCCAGTTAATTTTTGTTTTTAAACTTGTTCAAGAAGAAATTACAAGACTTTTTATGTTATTCGAGTTGAATACACAAGTAGAAGAAGAAACGGAAATCAGAAATTGGATGGATTGCTATAACAATAAGCATGTGCAACAATGACGAGTCATTCTATAACGTGACATTTCAGCACTTGACAAATGGATAGCGACTCCTAAGTAGCACTTAAAGCACGGCTACGTGCTATTGTGTTAAGTGCATTTTTGGGAAACGCACGTGAAACAATAACGAGCGTTCGTAAAATGACTCGTAGAAAACGCTCTTAAGCGCTAAGATCAATCGTTATCGAGAAACGCAGCCCAGGTCTTCTGTGTTCGGGCTTCCCCTCCCTCCGGAACATGCAGAAAAGGGGGCAAGGCCATGTTCTGCGGCTTTGTCGAAGAGGAAGAGTTATAGTGGAGAGTTGTAGCCGTGCCGTCGAAACGGTGTTATTTTCACCCAGCTGTCAGGTCTTCTGTGTTCGGGCTTCCTACAGACGCAGTAGTTCATCAACAACGGTTCAAATTTATGTTTGATTATGTTCCTGACAATTACAATCCTAATTTAGCTCTCTGTGCTGCGCATTTTACTGAAGACAGCTTCCAGAATCTACACGAGTTCAATGCCGGATCACACACAGAAACTATTACTAAAACATGGAGCAGTTCCAACTTTAAAACCAGAGGCAGCAGTTGTTGGGCCACAACCTGTAAGTAAGATTTCATAATTTTAAATGTATTTGCATGTATAATTTCAGACGTAATGTTTTAGTTTTATCAAGGACGTAAACAAATGCCAACGCTGGCTTTAGTAGCCAGTTAGTTAAATGCTATTTCGTGTGTCTTTGACAAACGCATACAAACATTTTGGACCCGAATTTGTAATTATGTACTAATTTTGTAAATGTATTTTCCATGTATACTTTATGACGTAATTTTTCGATGTGATTAAGAACGTAAACACAAGCCAACGCTGTTTGGTTAGTAGCCAGTTAGTTCGATGCTATTTTGTGTGTATAAGACAAGCGTGTACAAACTTCAAAAAATCATATGTAATCACAACAGCAAACTTCCATTCAGAAACGTTTGTAAGAGCCGTGCTTGCGGAAGTTCTGCTTGACTCTCTTCATTACTGCTTTCTGGGTCTGATTCTGGCTCAAACTGATACGGCAATATTGACACCATTATTTACATTTGACCGGAGCTCATGCAGCTGTCGCTCGTGAAGGTAATGGGCGTGACGTTTCCGCACAACATGCAGTACGCAGTTTAGCCAATCACAACACACCGGCCCAACTGACCAATCTGAGCCCATCGCCTGTTTCTGAGGGAGTGGTTTCAGAGAATCAGGAAGTCAACCGGTTGTTCAAATGACAGAGGATAAAGCGGCTTACAATAAAGGTGAACTATATGAAAAATAAGGCGTTTTTTAACAAACGAAACACGAAGACATGTTATATTGCACCCCATAAACACAATCAAGCAAAGAAAAAAAGCAGTAAACCACCCCTTTAATTATTTTATCAATTGATCCTATTTCTTCTGTAATTTTTTCTTCTAGTATTTATTATTACACGTGTGTGCACATTTTCAATATAAAGTGAATTTATACTCTAAATTCTATTTTTTTATCACTTAGTATCCAAAAGTGCCAACCAATCACTAAGACATTCTTTGTTTCTGTTCTAAAAATTATTTTATCAGCAATTTAAATTAGATGTTAATTATTACAATTTAATTATTTAACATAAGGCATATACCTCTATTATGTTCTATTATCTGAACTGCATTAGTCTCCTAAATTTCCTAAATATTCTCCCTATCTTAGTCACAAAATATATACAACAATATATCACAACGCCAAACTTGATCCAGTCTTTATTGAAATAATTTTCCTAGACACTTTATTCACAGGGCTCATACACTCATCCTTTGTCCCTTTATTTATAGGGCTAATACACTCATTCATCCCTCTCAGGTGCAGAAATACCTGCGTCCATCTCAGCCAGGCCCCACTTAAGGGACAGTCCGGGAGGGGTGTGCAGGTTTTGCCCACCTGATACGGAATTTATTTATTTATTTTCTCATACAACCACAGTCATTTACACAGACAACGACACATACATTAAAACAGACTACTCTACACTCTTCCTGAGTGACCTGTCAGTTCTACTCGCTCTATCACTGATACACTTCCTCAACAGAGTAAAAAAAGCAGCACCCTGCAGGAACTGTTGCCTACCCGTGCAGACCTCTGTAACTTCCTTACAACCAGAGCGGTATCCGTAGGACTTTGCGCGCTTCCCTTTACTTTATCTGCTTAAAGTTTATTGTTATCCTTCAAGGCCCTCTTAACAATAAACACAGACCATTGCATGCAATTAGTTATTCTGGAATCAAAAACCTTTTTTCTTTTTGTTCTTTAAATTTGGAAAAGCAATTTGTAAGTGTCCTTACCACCAAAGGCAAACTGGCAAACAAGACAAACTAACTATATAAGCATAAACGTCTTACCTTTTTCTTTAGTGGCCACCATTTGTGTTGCTCGTCAAAGTCCACCCAAAGTGGTCGTCCACCCTGTTCCTTTCCAATCCTGTTCGTGACGCCAATTTGTGGTGGCTTCTGCCTTTTCTATGAAGAATCACTCTTGAAGTCTTGGGGTTTTGATACCAAGTAAAGTCAAGTCAAGTCAAGTCACCTTTATTTATATAGCGCTTTTACCAATACAGATTGTGTCAAAGCACTTAACAGTATCAAATTGGAGGACAGAGTGTCAGTAATGTATAATGATAGGATTAAACACTCAATTTTCAGTTAAAGGCATTTCATTATTGAATTCAGAGATGTCATTGTCTAGCTCAGTTTAGTTTAAATAGTATCTGTGCAATCAAATCGGCGATAATCACTAGAAATTAGGTGTCCCCAACTGAGCAAGCCAGAGGCGACAGCGGCAAGGAACCAAAACTCCCTCTGAGACAGAATGGAGAAAAAAAACCTTGGGAGAAACCAGGCTCAGTCGGGGGCCAGTTCTCCTCTGACCAGACGAAACCCACAGTTCAAAAATTTCAAGTTCTAACAATAGTAGTATTATGTAGTTAGGTATTTTATTATATTTTTAGTTATATTTTTTAGTTTTAGTGTATTTTCATCGAGGTCTCTGGGGCTCATCTGGGTGTCCTGGTCTCCGCTGACGATCAGGGCTGCAGACATCATCTCTTGGTGCTGATCCACCATCTGATCATAGGAAAGAAACAGACAAATATTAGCGTAGATGCCATTCTACTTACGATGTAACGAGTACATCGTGTGTTGTGGGAAGTGTTCCCGGTTCCGGTTGATCTAATTAATGCAGCCTAACAATCCTTTAACAGATTTGAATAATAGAAGCGTATTAGTGTGTTATGTGTACGCCAGGATAAAGAGATGGGTCTTTAATCTAGATTTAAACTGACAGAGTGTGTCTGCCTCCCAAACAGTGTTAGGTAGATTGTTCCAGAGTTTGGGTGCTAAATAGGAAAAGGATCTGCCGCCCGCAGTCGATTTTGATATTCTAGGTATTATCAAATGGCCAGAGTTTTGAGAACGCAGTGGACGTGAAGGACTGTAATGTGATAAGAGCTCACTCAAGTACTGAGGAGCTAAACCATTCAGGGCTTTATAAGTAATTAACAAGAAACCAGAAAAATTGACTTTATTATCAAAGATATTCTCTGCAGAGAATCTCCCAAATCTGTGTTTGCACCCTCTTCTATACAGTTTTTTTCCCCCCTAAGACGTGTTCAATACATTTTCTATATCGTTATTGTTTACCTTTTTTGGATGTGCCTCTAGTCTGCTTTCAGGAAGCGGACAGGAGGCCTCCATTTACGTTAAAGAAGAGGCACCATCATATATTATTTGTCTAATGTCAGTATGTGCAGTTTCAGCACAGAATGTATGTCTGCAAATTCTCTTCTCATGCTGGCCTCTACACACCGGCAGATACATGTTTATAATAGTAGAATAACTTGATACATAAATGGCTATTTTCACATTGATTATACTTGATTAATTTCTATTTTGATTAGAGGTGTCAACGTTAACGTGTAAACGCATGCAATTAATCTGAAATTTTTAACGTTTTAATATTTTTTTTAACGCAAATTAATCGTTTGATAAAGTTTGACCCCAACTTTTTCCCGTCATCGCAGCGCAGAAGGTCATCTATCATTGTGTGATGAGGGTACAGTGAACCAGTGTTGCCAGGGTAACGGCACAAGTGAGCTACTTTGAAAATACAGTCGCGGGAAAAATTACAGAGCCGTGGGTTGCACTTTTTTGGGCTACTTTTATAATGTACTACGACCGCCAAAAGTGTAAAATAGATCCTTTTACTAATGTGTATTATACTTGGAATGTATCCCTGGCAACTTAAGAACGGAGAGGTGGTTGTAACATCACAAAGAACGTGACTTTTACACAGCAGAAATAAACATGACAACAGCCACTATAGATTATATAAGATAATAAACACACAATTACGATAGGATATTTGTATGTAATTTTTTTTTTTTAGATTAATGTGTACATCTGAAATGCTAATTTGTGCAGTGATATAAAAGGCTATAAATAGCATATTTTAACAACAGTAAACGACCAAATTCCACATGTGATCGCAAAAGGAAGTTATTACAAACACTCGATGGTGGTTTTGGAAGTGTGAAAGGTTCTGTTCCCTTAAACTAGTTTGTCATGCATTTCTTTATTTCAACATATTTACAGGTAAATCCTAGTATTTTAAATTTGTGATTAATCATGATTAATCCACAGTCCATGACTGTGATTAACGCAATTGCATTTTTTAATTAATTGACAGCACTAATTTTGATTAATAAAACTCTTCTACAGCAGCGGCTTGATCCAGCAGAGATCATAAACATGAGTAAGTCTTTTTTTTTTTTTTTATTAACCTACCTGTATTAGTTTTCACATAACTTGTACACATTTTACCAGTTAGACTTTTTCTATGATTCCTGACTAAATGTTATCAATGAAATATTATGAAGTTTAATTCACAGCATCTAAATGTCTCACGATGCCAGGATGTTTTTTTTGTATCAAGTATCAAGTGTAAATGTATCAAGTAAGCTGTAAAGATCACTGATAATATATGTGCTATGTGGTAATTGTGTTTATTTGATTTTTTTTTTCTATAAATTAGTACTAGTATCAGTGACCATCACAATGATGTTAATAATGTGGTTTGTGTAAAAAACATGCTTACTTTTTTATTCCAGATGTGAGGACAGTGCAAAAGAACCTTTTGCAAAGTGAGCCAATGCAAATAAGCAGCCCACTCAGGAACCTGGAACATGGCTAAGACCAAGTGAGGCACACACTTCCATGAGTCTCTTCAAAATGTTTTATTATTATTATTATTATTATTATTATTATTTATCCTTCAGAGCACATAAAAAATATACACTTTGGAAATGCCAGGTATGTGATGTTCATTTATATATTTCAACATGACACACTACCTGTCAAAAGTTTTTGAACAGTGGTTTTTAATGTTTTTGTAAATAATTATCTTCTGCTCACCAAGCCTGCATTATTTATTTGATCCAAAATACATACATAAGTTGTATTTTCTAAAGCAGAAATATCCCAGCTAACAATTTTACATTATAAAAACGTTCCCGTAACGTTATCCTCAAGTTATTAAAAACGTTATATTTGAATGTTATTAGAACGTTCAAACCGTCCAGTTTTTTAGACGTTGTATTAACGTTATTGTTTGGTTATAAGAACGTTATAAAAACAAATGTTTTTTACAACGTTCCAGTCTCTCTTTATATCAGTTTTCTAAGAACGTTATGCAAAACATTAGAATATTCCATTCTTTCATTACTTTAATGTTCTCTTAATGTTTAAGATCATGTAACATTTATTTACTGTTACAGATGTTTGCCAAGTGTTAAAAAAAAATGTTTATGTTATCAATGACATATGTACCAAGAATTAGTTCAATACATATAAAGTGCTCTAGGAAATATTAATGTTAAGTACACAGAGTTAAAAATTGTAATACATTCAGTCATGTTCTAATATCAAACAATCTAATATTGTGCCTTTAAACAATAAAAAAAATAAAAGCATCTTCAAGATTCAAGTTGCAGCAACGAAACTCAAGAACCAATTAAGTGTTTTAGAACTTCTAAGCAAATTTTCAGATGTTAACCCTCTGGGGTTGACAAACGCGTATACGCGTTTTGAGGCAGATTTTCCTGATAAGGCCAAAATGAGCTTGAATTACTCTGCCATTTTTAATCGTACAGATAAGAGCAATACACCATTCGAATCTGTAAGAGGTCTACTTTTATTTGTATACACTCATAATAACAACTAAACTTTGTGCTTTTGAAGAATAAAGAAAACAAACAGGGTGCGCTCTCTGTCTTCTCCGTCTCCGCGAGCTGCTTTTTGAAACGCGTCACTAAAATGAACTGTAACTCAGCAAATACTTCACACAGAGACATGAGACATATATCTATAGAGAGCTTGACATGTCTACTGTTAAATGAAGTAAGTCTTACCGAAAACAAATATTCTGTGATAAAGTAATCCGTATGAAACCAAGGACATGTCCAGTTTTTCCGTCTGGTCTCATTATCTCTAATTAGGTCACGCCCACGCGCTGCTCGCCCTATTGTTATTACAAACCTCCACGCGAGCCACGCGGCATGTAAACGCCCACACCGCTGTAAACAAAGCAGCAACACGTTCATCTCGGATACTTTTCCGTAACTTTTCCGTTTTGGAAGAACATGCTGTGAGGAATAAGCTTTGTATTTACCTCAGAAACGTGCTGAGAGGAAAAAGCTTTGTTTACCACACAAACAGAACGCGAGCGCAGCTGGAGCCGGCGGAGGACGAGATCTTCTATACCGAGTAAGTAATGTTTCTTATTGGCATTCGATAATGTGTTGAACGGAATTAATAGTTGAACTTTTCCCAAACTATAACTCCAGAATAAAATGTGTGAAATTGAGTGCAACATTTTGAAATATGATAGACAACCTTTCATTGCATTTAAATGTTGCACAACGTGAGGATAGTTATATGTTCTATAAACAATGATATAAAAGTAATGTCTAAGGAAGTTTAGACCAATCTTTACTGTGAAGTAGCCTACTCTGTTTGCAAATACCTGCTCAAACATGTTTATAATAAGCTTAACAATAATAATTTAGTTTCTCAGTTATAAAATGTTGTTTTTGTATTGTATGATAATTCAAATAAAATCACGTGGGCAATATTGGTGATTGCTAATGTAATATAGTTGCTCCTGATAAGCCTATCAACACGCTCACTAGTTTATTAATTTTAGTTTGGGGGGGGGGGGGGGGTGCTAATCGTAACAATATGTAGGCCTACATATTATAATAAATATAATGTACTGTTTTTGCTGTAATTTGGATCAAATAAATGCAGGCTTGGTGAGCTGAAGACACTTCTTATAAAAAAAAAAAAACATAAAAACATAAGTCTAACTGTTTAAATAATTTGACTGGTAGTGTATGTATGGTCACCATGTTTGCTTTGTCTTTGTCCGTTCATTGTGTTGCTGACGTCTGTTTTGTGTTTTCTCATGCAGTTTCTGCTGTCTCCTGTTTTCCTGGGTTCCAGTTTCCTGCCACTGTTTTGGATATTTTACCCACGATGTCTTGACTCTTCTGTTGTTTATTTGTTTTTTTAACTGTTTAACTGCACTTGCAAGTGAATCTTTTTTCCTCCCATTCTTTCTTGTAACTCTTCTCTCTCAGTCACACACCTGACTGAATGGCTCATTATGGAGCTCATTATGCGGGCCTTTGTCTTCTCAGGTGTGAGTCATGCCCTCTCGCATAGAGCCTTTCCACTCAAAAAGTGACTTAGAATCTTTAAATCAATATATTGTTTTCTCTGAATAAGTGAGTTAGTTTATTTTCAGATCCTTTTGAAGCAAATATTCTAGGCTACAAGATCCAGTTCTCAAAAGTCTTGTGAACAAATGTTCTGTATGTGTTTTATGTTCGGATACTGGGCCATCAGACCAAAAATAATCTTGGGAGACACTGCAGGGAGAAAAGAAGACAAGAGTGTTGTATTAATGCATTGTGAGATTTAGAATAAAAGCACTGCGATGCTTCACTATATGTACTGCATTGCTCTACATGTCTTTGCAAAATAGCGTACGAAATAGCGCCTGGGATTTTGATTCACAAAATTGTTTTTTTTTTTGTTTAACATCTGTAAAGTGAATACAGTATTTCTGTAGACCATTTCTGGTGGGACAAATGACTCTTTCAAGGTGTGAGCAAGTCACTGAATCACTGACATGGAATCCCTCATAACTCAAACAATGAATGCTGACAATAACGATTTGTTCACCTATTGCACCACCAGTTTACTTTGTGCTTGGATCCAAAAATGTAGTTGTAATGGGCAGAAAAGCAATTAGTCATATTTTTAATGAAATCTTTGTCTTAGTTTAGTGTTGTCAAAATTACTGGTACTTTGGTACCAAAGCCGATACTGACATTTTAAAGGGGTCATATGATGCGATTTCAAGTTTTCCTTTCTCTTTGGAGTATTACAAGCTGTTCGTGCACAGATAAGGTCCCTGAAGTTGCAAAGACTAAAGTCTCAAAACCAAAGAGTTAAGACTTGTCCACGCCCTCCTAAAACGGCTCATGTAAACACACCCCCACATGTCTACGTCACGGTGTGGGGAGATTTTCATAACACCACCCAAATGTTTACGCAAAGAAAGGGGGCGTGATTTTTATTGTCACTCCATGTCGTGGAGACGCTGTGTTTCGCTGTGAAAGCGAAAGTACTTTCTTTGGGCTTCCAAAAGAGGACACAACTGGAAATCAGTGGTTAAGTTGTATTTACAACACTGTTCCAGAAGAGTTCAACCCAAATATTCGATTGTGTGCGGCACAATTTAAGGAGGACTATTTCCTGAACCTGGGAGAGAGTAGCCTTGCTTGCTGGCTTGCACAAAGGCTGTTTCTATAAAGGGGGGCAATTCCAACTTTGCAAGGACAGTCTGACGCTTCTGATTCACAGCCTGTAAATACGTTTCTGCTACTGACGATTCAAACGCGAGTTCTGAGCAGTGTAGAGTAGTGCTAGTTGTTTGTCATTTCTCCGATCACAAATGCAGATATGGTAATGTTTATGCGGCACGATGCATTGCGACGCGTAAAAAGACAGTATAAGTCATTATAATCAGTAATTATGTCCCCACTGGATGCAACAATGCCTTGTTTATAATGGTTTTATTGTTTTAGTCTCGTCTCGCCGGGAAAGGTCATCACAATTGCCGGAAATGTTACGCCTTACCGTGGGCGTAACATTTCTGTCTCATGCTTGAGGTATTCGGCCAATCACAACGCACCGGATAGCTGGCCAATAAGAGCACACCTCACTTCTCAGAACGATTAGCTTTGTAAAATTTGATGCGTTTCAGAAAGGCGGAGCATAGAGGAGCAACAACAGTGTGTGGATATGTGTTTATAATAATGTGTTTTTTGAACCACGTAAACACATTGCATTACACCAAATACACAAAATAATGTTGTTTTTTGCAACATCATATACAGTGCCCTCAAAGTATTGGAACAGTAAAGACAAAATTGCTCTGTTGGCTGTGGAGTCAAGACATTTACAATATGATGAAAAGATGAATATGAGACAAAACTACAGAATGTCACATTTAATTATTGGGTGATTCAACACATAGATGTTTTACCAACTCAGAAGTTCAGCACTTTTAGAGTTCATCCCTCTATCTGATGTGAGCATAGGTATTGGAACAGTTGCCTCGCAGGTCTTTCTAAGTGATCAGTTGTGTCCTGTTGCATTAATTCTTCAGATATTAAAAGCAGGGAATGTGTCGTATCAGTTTTATCCATTACTTCTGCATTCTGAATCTTGCATTTGATGATGACGCACACAAACCAGGATGAAGATGGAGGAAGCTGACTTTGAGAGAAAAGCAAGCATTTTGGAAACCACCAGCGACATCAACAACTACCTAATCAGCTGAGAGAACAACAGTAGTTGATGACAGACAAATCATAAAAGCTGTGAAAATGAACCCTAAAAGACGTGTCTGTAAAATCACCAACAACTTCCAGAAAGCTGGGTGATGCTCTGACAATCTACTGTCCTCAGGAGACTTTGACACAGAATTACAGATGCTACACACAGTGGCGGTTTTAGGCATGGGCGTATGGGGCAGCCGTCCGGAGCGGCATATTTTCATGACGCATGGGGGGCGGCACAGTACTTGAAGAAAAAAAAAATAATAGAAAACCGCTTAGCGGCACAGATGATTTATCTATCATATAACTGTGTGGGGAATTGGCAAATTGGCGCCCCTACTTGCTGAGAAGGTGCCGTGCACAGAAGCTGTATGAGAAGTGGAAAGGGGAGGGCGGCCGCGGGGGACACTTCACCTCTCCCAAATGGAGCGGACAGGGGGGGGATCCACTTAGTGGGCTAAAGTCAGAGAAAAAGGTCAAAGCCGTCAGGTGCCCAATTTAGGAAAAAAAGAAAAGAAGAAGAGGAGAAAAGAGCAAAAGATAAAAGGTATGCAACTACGTTCTCTCTGTATGATTACGGTATCCATGACATCAATGAAGGGCTAATGTTAATTGGTGGTTTCACGAGTTCGCACTAACATATAATATGATTGAGTAATTAGTAAAGCATATTTGGCGTGCTGTCCGGAGGGAGGGCTCCGAGCTCAGGATAGAGCCCGAACCCAGAGAAAATTGTTAGTGGCCCCCCAAAATATGCTTGTCGTGAAGAAAAATTAGGTTGTGCGAGGAGGCAAAATGAGGAGCACGATGGAAGGCTGGGTGAGGGGCTCTGCTGCACCGGAAGGGAGAGTCCCTCTTGCGGCTAAAACTTGGTGTGGTTTGAAATGTCAGATGGAGGGCTCTCACTGCAACCGAAGGGATCTGCGGCTCTGCTGCGCCGGAAGGGGGAGCCCTGTACGGTGTTGAATGAGCCTTGAAAACTCGGAACAACAGATGGAGGGCTCCCACTGCGACCGGAGGGAGCCGCGGCTCTGCTGCACCGGAAGGGAGAGCCCACAGCAGCGGCAGTATCGTATGAGCAGGGAACTGCTGTGGCAGTATCAAGTGAGCGGGGCACTGCTGCGGCAGTATCAAATGAGCGGGGCACTGCTGCGGCAGTATCAAAGATCGGGGCACTGCTGCGGCAGTATTACAATCTTTTAACTAATCAGGGTTAGATGGGCTTTCTTAATGTGGAGATGATTGGTCCTGATGTAGCTCTTGAAGGCATCCGATGACCATCGTCCGAGATCTTGGATCTGCTGATGTGAGAGGCCTTTTTTAGCTGCTGTGGTTGCTGCCCCGATTCGGAAGGAATGGCTGGAAAATCTTTCTGCGGGTATGCCGGATTGGACGAGAGTGAGTTTTAGATGTTTTTGAAACCAAAAACGTGTGACGGGGTGGTTACGGTCATCGACGAAAAGAGGGTCGAGAGGAGAAGTGGACTGGGAGCTTCTGTATTGGTGGTAAGGGCCTGGTACGGTTGGATTGGTGACGGGAGGTTGAAGATGTAAATGAAATGACCTCTTTTTTCCTGATCTGATTTACTTTGTTTGATGAAATAGGAGATGGTTTCGCTGTCAAGCACGGAGAAGTCGGAGACGGTTGGGTGAAGTTTGGGGTTGAATTTGGAAGTTAATGTGAATTCCGAGCATCTCAGGAAACCGAAAAAAGCCAGAATGAACATGGCGTCTAGTGTACGAGCGGTATGAAGTGAGTGGTACCCTGTGCGGAGAATGTGGATGCATTTGGAAAGAATGTCTAAGGCTAATGGTTGTCTAATGTCTGGGGTTGGAGGATGGGAGCGCTGAATGCCTTTGATCAAAAGAGATGTTTGAGAATTATTTATTTCGGCTGAGGGAGCGCCATGGATTAATTTGTGGAAAAATTGAATGCCGCTTAGATAACCTTTGATGGACCGGGCTTGAAGGTTCTTACAGGTGTTAAGGTAGGAGACGAAAGATGTGATCGAGAGGAGGGAGAAATCGGGAAATGGCAGGTTGTACGAGAGGTGAAAAGCTTTAAAGCATCTCCAAGCAGTTAGATAAGTTTGGATGGTTCTGGGGGAAACTGCTTGGAGGATCAAATCGAGTGACGCGTTGAGAAGGGGATTTAAAGGATGATTTATGGGAAGATGAGTTGCGAATAGTGAGGAACTGGGGTGGGAGATGAGTCCGCCTCCGGAGCCAGCGATCTGAATCTCTGAAACATAAAACAAGAGAGAGAGTCAGCAATTTGATTTTTTGATCCAGGAATATGTTTGGCAGTTATGATAAACTGATCGCAAGCGGAAATCCAAATTAGACGCCTTAGGAGTGGCATTAGGGCAAGGGAATGAGAACGGCCTTTATTTATGCAGTGGATAGCTGCTTCGTTATCGCAGTGAACTAAGATGCTGCGTGCTGACCAATCTTTCCCCCACAGGAAGGCAGCAACGACCAAAGGGTAGAGTTCGAACAGTGCTGAGGACTGAGGAGCGTCTAGCAGCTGAGGGGGCCAAGGAGACGTGAACCAACGACCTTGGTAGAATCCCCCGAAACCGACGGAGGGGGCCACATCAGTGAACAGTTGAATGTCATTGGGGGAAGAAATGAGATCATTGTAAAAAAAAGATAGTCCGTTTCATTGTTTCAGGAATGTTAACCATAAATTAAGTTTGTGGCGACATGCGCAAGTTAAAGTAATTTGGTCTTCTAGAGCCTTCACCGACGATGCGAGTGTTAGGAGATGCGAGATGAAGGGGCGGCCTTGGGGAATTATGCACATTGCGAAATTGAGGTGACCGAGCAGAGAAAGAAGCTCGCGCTTGGAACAATTTCGGCTTTCTACTAGAGCGGATGCAACTAAAATTATTCTGTCAATTTTTTCTTTTGGCAGAGAGGCCTGAAATTTGGCAGAATCTAAATTGATACCCAAAAATTCGATGAATTGTGTTGGCCCTGAAGTTTTCTCCTGAGCAATGGGAATCCCCAGCTCGGCGAAAACTTTTTGGACGGTCAAGATGTTTGCGGCTGGGATGGCATCGAAAGGTGAGATGATTAGGAAATCATCGAGCAGGTGAATGATGTGGTGAATGGAGTAATTGTTAGAGAGAATCCAACAAATGGCCTCTGATAACGTATCAAAAATTTTGAGGCTGCTTTTGCATCCAAAAGTTAGGGGTATGGAGAAATATATTTTTCCTTGCCAGCGAATTCCGAATAGATGCCAAAAGTCTGGGTGGATAGGCATTACTTTGAAAGCAGAAGTGATGTCTACTTTGGCCAGCCATGCACCACAACCTACGTTTTTTTATCATGGTGATCGCTTGATCTATGTCGTGGTAGTGCAATGAGTATTCCTCAAGGGGAATGAGGCTGTTTATGCTGGGAAATGGGGAAGTGTGTGGAGCTGATAAGTCGATGATCAAGCGCTTTTTCCCCGAAAATTTTCTGGTGGCAACGCCGATGGGGCTGATGCGAAAAAACTCAAAAGGGGGTGCATCAAAAGGGCCGATCATAAAACTGGATTCGATGTCTTTTGATCAAATTAGTCACAACATCTGGTTCTGCAAGTGCAGATTGGAGATTGTCGCAAATTATGTTCTTGGAGAGAGGGCATGTGACGCCGGGGTTGAAACCTTCTTCGAGACCTGAAAGTAGAAATTTGGTGAAGTTAGTGTCTGGGTGGTGGGATAATTCTGTGGAAAGCCGATAAATATTGACTGGAGTCGATAAGTAGTTTTTAGATTTTTTTATTGACAGCTTTGTAGACTGGGCATATCAGACGGGCGTGAGCTCCGCCGCAATAATTACAGACATGAAGAAATTTGCAGCGTTGTCTACTGCATTTCCCCCCATTGAAATTATGACAGACCTGGCAAGCGACTGAGAAGGGAGGCCTTGAACTTCCCTTATAGTCTGGATCTGCATGAGCAGTTGCAGAGCGTGCGACGTAGCTGGTGGATTTGTGTTGGGCCGTGTCTGGGCAGGCCGGGATGGCGGGATTAACTTGAGGGCAGGAAGTTGTGGTGTGAGCTAACGACCTGCAGAGTGCGCAGGTTATGTTGCGGCACCCTAGGAACACTCTGTTGTGGAGATCAGGGTCCAGCGCGCCCCAATAGGAGCACTGATTCCACTGAGCCACGCGAACCGCACATTTGGCAGAAAATAATTTGTGGTATGTATAAAAATGACCACCTCCGTAGGACAGCGCGAGTTCTGCGACTATAGCTAGATAATCATTGAGTTTGCGCCGTCTGTGAGGAAAAACTGAGCAGATTACGTCTGTGTAGCGACTGAAAGCGATGGTAAATTCGGAAAATGAGAGGATGCGAGAAGAGTTAGGGGCGGGATTCTTTAGAGTGACGAAGAAATTCCCTCAATCTATTTGCCGATTAGTTTCGGCAACGGGGAGGAGAGAAAGCAGAGATGAGAGATCAATGTCTGCACCTGCGAGGATCTGAGACCTGATGTTGTGGGTCACGGGAGGTGGTTCTGAAGCCATGGCATTTGATGGAGCGGGAAGCGATGTAGCAGATAGTAAAGTGTACTGAGTTTTAGAAAGGAGAGCAGAGCTGGAAGGGAGGGAAATGGGGTCTGTGACTGAAGGCGGAGGCAGCCTCACGCTTGCACTAGCCCCTGGAGCTTGAGGTAGGGGGTGAGAAAAAGTTGAAGGAAGAGAGGGAGGAGGCCAGTTGGTTTGCGTCGCTGGCTGGTATAGACCTGAGCCGGCATCTACGGTGAGGGCTGCAGGCCACTGAGAGAAAAAGGGAGCAGAGGTTGAAGAGGAGAAGTATTAGGGTACCTGGGCTTGAGCGGCTAGCGGAGGCATCCTCACGCTAGTGTCTGCCACCGGAGCTAGATTAGAAGCAGGAAAGGAAGAAAAGAGGTGATGTGGTATGCTAGTATGCGATGCAGCGGGCAGCGCGGTGCCTGAAGGAGCTGTGGCATCTGGTTGAGCCGAGGAGTGAGGCAGAACAGGATCTGGAAGGGCGCGACCCTGGCTTGCTGATGGCCTGCTGTTTCTCTTCGACCGTGGGGGGTTGGAACTGGACCTGGAAGAAGAAGTGGCAGAAACATGTAAGGTTTTATTTTTACAGATTCTGCTTGTCTTTGAAGGAATGTTGGTGTGTTCCAGGGAGACGTAAAGGCTGTAGAGCTCGGCTTTACTCATCCGCCGCGAAAACCGGATGTCTGAATTGGCCAGAGCTTGTCTCAAACTTGCTACGGTCCATTTAGCTATGGGAGGAATGGACGGTGAAGCGGAGACGTAAGATGATGCCGAGGATGGTGTTGGTTGTCTTGATGGTGGAGGTGAACGGAGTCTTCGCTGGCTTGGTGTGTGAGCTGTTGATTTTGCAGGCCGGCGTCCGCGTGCCGAGGTGTGGGGCTCGGCAGCGTCACTTGGCCGAGAAGGAGGTGCTTTTTCCCCCGTGGCTTGCGAGGCAAGTGCTTTAGAGCCGGTGGCTTGAGAAGACAGCGTCTTCGAGCCAGTGGCTCGAGTTGGAGTGGCTAGCTCGTGGTCAGAAGGAGAAGATACAACTTCGGTCATGGTAGCAGACAAGTAATGCTGGAAAACTGTCATAGAACAGAGGTGAGTTGGCTGTATATATACACCTGATGTGCTTGTTAAGGTGATTAGGTGACGAGCTCCACCTGGGCCAGACTGATTATCTGATCGTGCTCCTCCCGAACCTTGTTAATAAAACATCATATAACGTTAACTCACTAGCTTATACAACAATATTTCGGTCTTATCTCAACAAACATGAGATCTAATTTCACCATAAGATTGTGCTTTGCAACAAAACTGTTACAAGTACAGTTATTATTTATTTCCATCATTTGTGTTAATGTTGAGCCCTGTAATTAGCCAACGGAATTTACATATGTGTAGGTAGTTTCAAAGACGAACATTTGCCATTTGCTATAACTCTGTTATGTGACAAAGCATATAATTCGAGGCAGTAACCAAGGAGCTAATTGTTCCTCCCTTAGATTAGATTAATATAACGTCTAATGAGTCATGACAGACATTTAGCATGTAAGGGCATGTTTATTTAAATTTACAATTCATAAGAGTTATATTATAGCCTACGGTCTTTTGATGTCAATTTCAATTGCAATTCAATTGCAATTTCAGGGGCACTTATAAAATATTCTGGAGCGTCCTCTGCCACTGGTCAGGATGAGCCACCCACCTCCCCCACAACACAGGACTCTGCTGGGATGGTCTCTACCCTTCAGGATGAGCTACCATCTATGTCCTCAGCTACTCATATGTCTCCACAAATGTCTGATATTAAGGATGAAGACCTTTTTGCCTCTACTTCTACCCAGCATGAGCCTTCAGGTGGGTTTTTGCATGTCTCTCTGTGTGTGTGTGTGTGTGTGTGTGTGTGTGTGTGTGTGTGTGTGTGTGTGTGTGTGTGTGTGTGTGTGTATTTGTGTAGAGGGGGTATGCCTACAAGACAACTGGAAAACTGCAATTTAATGTAATTTTAATATTGGAAGGAATTGGCAGTGAGATTAAGAAGCGGGGAAACTATTGATAAGCAGCAGGTGGCACTTCTGGAGGCTGAGAGAGTGAGATGGAGAGCAGTGCTGACACGTCTCACTGCTATTGTGCAGTCACTGGCAGTTCTAAATTTGGCTCTAAGGGGACACACAGAAACCCCTTCTCACCATCAAATGGGAATTTTCTCAAAGAGGTCGAACTTATGGCCAGGTTTGATCCCATTATGAAAGATCACCTTAACCGTGTCGAAAGAGGAACAGCAAGTCACAACAGCTAGCTAGGCCATCATGTCCAGAATGAGCTGATTGATTTGTTGAGCAGCAAAGTCATATCTGCCATAGTGGATGACATCAAGCAGGCAAAGTTTTTTTAAATAATTCTGGACAGCACCCCAGATATAAGCCACACAGAACAGTTGTCAGTGGTCATTAGAGTGGTGTCACTGATGGAGAAGCCCCATATCAGGGAACATTTTATGGGATTTTTGGAGGCAGAGGAGTCCACAGGACAGCACTTGGCGTCCATGATCCTAACGAGACTTGAGGAGTTGGGAATTCCTTTTGAAGACTGCAGAGGACAATCATATGACAACGGGGCAAACATGAAAGGCAAAAATAAGGGAGTTCAAGCCAGGCTCTTAGAAAAGAATCCCTGAGCTCTGTTTGTGCCATGTGGGGCACATACACTGAATTTAGTTGTGTGTGATGCTGGTAAGGGATCTGTTGATGCTATGAGCTACTTTGGTGTCCTGCAAAAGCTTTACACATTATTTTCAGCCTCCTCCCAAAGATGGGCCACACTGAAGAACCATGTGAGCATCATCTTAAAGATGTGGGCAGAAACAAGGTGGGAGAGCAAGGTCAAGAGCGTTGAGCCCATGAGGTACCAGGGAGTTACCGTGAGAGAGGCTTTAATTGAGGTGAGAGACAACACCAAATATCCTGCTATAAAGGCTGAGGCCCAGTCTTTGTCTGAGGAGGTGGGGTCGTACCGCTTCAGCATCTGCACGGTTGTTTGGTATATGCAATACAGCATGTTAGCAAACTCATGCAGTCTCCAAATATGCATGTGGACCTAGCTGTGAGTCTTTTGAAGAAGACTGAGCGAGGTCTCCAGAGCTACAGGGCAAGTGGCTTCGTAACTGCACAGATGGCGGCCAAAGACATTTGTGAAGAAATGAATGTGGAGGCTGTTTTGAAACAAAAAATGCTGAAGTCCACAAAGCACCACTTCTCATATGAATCACATGATAAGCCTTTCAGTGATGCACTTAGGAAGTTGGAGGTTGGATTCTTCAATGCTGTTGTTGATGCAGCCACGTCAGCCATCACGGAGAGGTTTTCCACATTGGAAAATGTAGGAAACAAATTTGGGGTTTTGAAAAATTTCCCAAGTCTTGCAGATGAGGTGCTGGCAGAGCAATGCAATGCATTAGGCACCACACTGCAATTTGAAGGGCACTCTGATTTGGACGGTAGAGAGCTTGTGCAGGAAATCAAGAACTTCCCTCACCTGCCATCAAAAACCATGAGCCTCCTTGAGCTTATCACTTTTATGCATGATAAGGATCTATCGGAGATCTACCCCAACTTTTGGACTGCTCTCAGGATTGCACTTACTCTGCCAGTCACTGTGGCTCAAGCAGAGAGGAGCTTTTCAAAACTAAAGTTGATCAAGTCGTACCTGAGGTCAACCATGTCTCAGGAACGGCTCACTGGCCTTGCTATCAGTATCAATCACTCAATAGGGGAGCAGATTTCGTATGATGACATTATTGATGATTTTGCATCAAGGAAGGCCAGAAAGGTCAGGTTTTAGTTTTAGTTTTGTTTTCTGTTCTTAGTGCAATAGTGTAATAATTAGATTTTCTATAGTGTGATTTGTGTGATGAAGGATTTGTGCAATTTAGAATGTTTATTCTATATTTGATTTGTATATTATTCTTAATATTTTATATTACTGTTATTCTATGCTCTTGTTACATTCTGATTGTACATATTGTACGCTCAGAGGGGGTCTCGCCCGGAGAGTAATTCAATGTAGAACCGCCACTGGCTACACAGCAAGATACAAACCTCTGACCAGCTCCAAAAATAGAAAGGCAAGATTAGAGTTTGCAAAAAAAGCACAAAGGTGAGCCAGAAGAGTTTTGGAACTGTGTTTATGGACCAATGAGACAAAGATGAACCTTTATCTAAGTGATGGGAAAGCAAAAATGTGGAGAAAAAAGGGAACTACAATGATCCCAAGCATACAGCCTCATCTGTAAAGCATGGTGGAGGTGGTGTCATGGCATGGGCATGCATGGCTGCCTCTGGAACAGACCTCTCAACTTTACTGATGAGTTAATGTATGATGACCGTAGCAGAATGAATTTGGAAGAGTACAAAACCATCTTGCCTACCAATATTCAAGAAAATGCCACCAGATTCATTGGGAAGTGCTTCATATTGCATCAGGACAATGACCCAAAACACCCTGCCAGTTCAGTCAAGGAGTTTATTAGGGCAAAGAAATGGAAAGTCTTAGATTGCACAAGTCAATCTCCAGATTTAAATTTGATTGAACATGAATTTCAGCAGGACAACTGGAATTGGCTGCATTAAAAGCTGGGAAAAGTATTTGAAAGCATGAGAGCAAGAGTCTGGTGATGTCTATGGGTCACAGACTCACTGCTGTGATAGTGCGCAAGGGATCTGCAACTAAATAATAGCTTTTAATCTTTTATATCTGCCTTATGTTCAACTGTCCCAATACTTATACTCACATCAATGAGTGGGATGAACTTTAAAAGTGCTGTTCTTTTTTTTTGGTAAAACATGTATGTGTTGAAACGTATAATAATAAAATGTGACATTCTGTAGTTTTGTCTCATATTCATACGAGCCACCGGTGCACACTACTGTATGTCCCATCTCCCTCAATGAACATACACAATAAGAAGACTCATACTACTCAAAAATAAATGCGATATGGTGATTTGAATTATGTTTGCACTTTAATTTGACGAGCCGCTCCAGATGAGCAACGCAATCAATCCCAGTTCTAAAGCCCCTTTACACAACACGGCCAGCGGTGAAAACACAGCGCAGGTATTGCTTTCTCTCATTTTGGATGCGTTTTGTACTGTCAATGCGGTGCTCGCAAAGCGTGACAAAGTGACTCTTAACTAAAGTCAGCTCCTCCAAAACTTTTAATTCTGTGTTTGTTAACTCACTCTCATGTTGTTCTCGCACGTCAAGCACGCTTTTAAACGTTCGTGCGCTGTAAGATGTGCATTATTATTATTTCCCATTTCATATTTTATAGTTATTTATTTCCCATTTCATAGCCCGCATCTTGTTTTTTAAATGCAAAAACACATTCTCTGTGAATAGCCGCTCAGGACGCAGCTCACATGCATGAAGCGCCATCTGTTTCCCTAAACAACCACAGGTCCGATTTTCTGGCACAGAATGAGAGCTTATTAAATCACGAACACGATTATTTATTTTTGCTAATTATTATTTTATTTTCGTTAGTTTTTTTTCAGTTACTGTTGTTAGTTTCGTTTAGTTTTAGCTTTTCATTTATTTAGAAATTGACCAATTTATTGACCAATAGTTTTAGTCTTAGTTTCAGTTTTCTTTTACGAAAATAACCTTGACACATACCTGGGACAAACACGACCAAAAGTCTGGTTAGAATACATTGTGTAACCCAGGTTACTAGTAGATAGAAGCAGACACAGAGATAGCATCAAATTAAATAAGAGATTATATGTATTAACAACACTGAAACCATAAATCAGTGTTGCCCACAATATTTCCTGTGACCCGGACTCGTTGGCTGCACGTGTCTACGTTGTTTTATGTTGTTTGTTTGTTCTTTTTAATTATTTATTTTTACTTCGGATGGTGGCATGTCAGCAAGCCACACAATGTCGACATTTGCACATATTATTGTTTGGATATTTATTATTTGGAATTTTTTATCGCCATGGCTTTTATCAACTACTATGTACCCAAACTCTCATTTCATACACAAGAGAAGCCCTGTTCCTACTTTCATCTAGACCTGTCGATCTAAATCCGATGGTGGATTTGCCGGAGGAGCTGAAACGGAATTCAGATCAACAGCGGCGACACCGGAGAAGAGGTCGACGTGGGGGAGTTTTACAGCGGCTCAGACGGAGGTCTCTTACTTCCATTATCTTTGGAAATGTGAGATCACTTAGAACTAAGATGGACGAACTTTGTATTAACACCAGGTCTTGCTTTGAGTATCGGGACTCAAGTTTATTGGCGTTTACAGAGACCTGGCTTCATAAGGATATCCCTAGTTCAATTGTGGAGATAGAAGGTTTTTCTTTAATCTGGGCGGACAGAGGGGAGTCCTCGGGAAAAGACAGAGGAGGAGGTGTCTGCGTGCACGTGAGTAATAAATGGTGCACACAGTTCTCAGTGAAAGAGACTTGTTGTAATCCTGACGTGGAATACCTCTGCCTAAGTTTAAGACCTTTTTATCTCCCGACAGAGTTTGGCAGTATTTTATTGTGTGTAGCGTACATCCCTCCTAACGGCAATGCATCCAGAGCTTCCTTATGCATATCAGACTGTATTCAAAAACAACTACAGTGAACCCCGGGTGCTCCAGTTCTTATCATGGGTGACTTTAACCAGTGTAAACCCGAGTCATTCTTACCAGGCTTCTTCCAGTATGTTAACCCTCTGGGGTCGACAAACGCGTATACGCTTTTTGACACAGATTTTCCTGATAAGGCCGAAATGAGCTTGAATTACTCTGCCATTTTTGATCGTACAGATAAGAGCAATACACCATTCGAATCTGTAAGGGCTCTACTTTTATTTGTATACACTCATAATAACAACTAAACTTTGTGCTTTTGAAGAATAAAGAAAACAAACAGGGAGCGCTCTCTGTCTTCTCTGTCTCTGCGAACTGATTTTAGAAACACGTCACTAAAATGAACTGTAACTCAGCGAATACTCAACACAGAGACATGAGACATATATCTATAGAAAGCTTGAAGTGTCTACTTTGAAATGGTCTTATCGAAAACAAACATTCTGTGATGAAGTAATCCGTATGAAACCAACACAATGTTCAGTCTGTCCCGTCTGACTCATTATCTCTAATGTGTTCCCGCCCACGCTCGGCTCGCGCTGTTCATATGTAAATAGCCGCGTGGGACGTGCGCGCGTGCAAACACCCAAAACAAACAAAGAGTGAGGAGCATTCATCACGGCTACTGTTCGTTTCTGGAAGACGCGCCGAGTAAAAGCAGGATTTCCCTCGAAAGAAGAACACGATTTCATCCAGCAGAGGAGATGAGTAAGTAATGTTTCTTTTTTGCGTTAGTTAACGTTTTATTGTGACATAAACTTGAACATATTTACTAACAGTTAGTTGCGTTTTTCCCAAACGACAAAGTAAGTAATGTTTCTTTTTTGCGTTAGTTAACGTTTTATTGTGACATAAACTTGAACATATTTACTAACAGTTAGTTGCGTTTTTCCCAAACGACAACATGATGAATGTTACGCGTCTAAGAATGTTTAGACCATGTTTATTATTAATACTCTGTACTATAAAAAATGATATTTTATATCTGAGAAACTAATTATTATTGTTTAGCACACTATTAAAATCTATTTGTGAACAAAGTACATCCTTTTATTGTACAAAGCATGCTTGAGTCTGTGGCTTCAGAATCATGTCATAGGCTACTATAAAATCATACATACTAGACTATATGACTACAAAATCATAGTCGGGTTTTTCTCAAACTATAATTCCTGACTACAATGTTTGAAATCGTGTAAAACATTTTGAATATGAAGGGCAATTCACTGTATTTCAATTTATTACGGCGCGATGATGTTTTCATGCTCTATATAAAACAATAAAAGTAATATGAGTGTACACTGTAACATGATGAATGCTACGAGTCTAAGTATGTTTAGTACATGTTTATTATTAATAGCCTACTCTGTTCAGAAATAGATTTTAATAACGTGCTAAACAATAATTAGTTTCTCAGATATAAGATTGTTTTATGATAGTACAAAGCATGTGTGAGTCGATGGCTACAAAACCTATATATATATATATATATATATATATATATATATATATATATACAGATCCTGATATTAACATGCTCACAAATGTTTTTTGTTTGTATTTTATTGAATCAGATACCAGCACCAGATGAATCCTGATGTCTCTTCAAACTGTTTTCCTCTGAGAGCGCTGCACCAACATCAGATGTTCAACTACACTGATATTCTATGTTAAAACAAGCTCCTTTTCTACTGATTATGTTTTTTTCTCCTTGAATCCATGGAAAGAAGTAGAAACACTTAAATAACACACGTAATTATCAGGTATGATTTACTTGTTTCACTTGTTGAACAGAATCTGTTGCAGGAATGACTCAAAGTCTGTTCACATCTCTGTGGTTAGATCAGTGTGCACAATAATGTGTCTTTGACCTTCATTATGTATGTTTTGATTATACTGTGTTGTAAATAAAATACAAATAATTTAAAAAACCCTTTTTTCAATGTCCTCACATTCTCTCTTACCTGCCTCACAGTCACAGTCACACTGATGGGCCATTAGGGCCCCATAGGGGAGGGCCCTTTGTCTCTCTGGTGAGACTCACTTAATATTCATGGCCATTACCACTCCCTCGCATATAGACCCTCGATCACAAAACATGTCTTGAAAATTTTAAATCAATATATTTTTTTCTGTGAATGAGTAAGCAGAATGATTTTCACATAATTTTGAAGTAAATATTCTAGTCTACAAGACTGATTACTCAAAAGTCTTATTCACAACTATTTAGTGTGGGTTTTAAGGCCTTATTTCAGCTACATTTTTCCCCCAAAACTTACTAACCACGCATAATATTTTTTTTCTAAAAAATGCAAACATGTACATCCATCTTGGTCACATATTATTGTAGCACAGTTTGTGCTGAATACAAAAAAAAAATTACATGTTGGTCAATAGTATGTTTTAAGTAGCTGAAATAAGCACAAATATCAGGGCATGTCAAAACATCTCAAGGGCCCCAAAATGACCTCGGACCCCAGAGGGTTAAAAGTGTGACAAGGAACAGTAATATTCTGGATAAATGTTATGGTAACATCAGGGAGGCTTACAAGGCCAAAATTAAACCCCCTTTATCAACATCGGACCATAATATAGTTCATTTGATACCAACATATAAGACTGTTTTGAAAAGGAATAAGCCTTTGGTTAAGACTGTAACCGTATGGAATGAAGGAAATGTGGAAGCATTAAGAGGGTGTTTTTTTATGTATGGATTGGTCAGTATTTTATGATGCAGATTTGAACATAATCACAGAGAAGACTACTGATTATATTCGTTTCTGTGTGGATACAATACTTCCTAAAAAGGAAGTTAGGATGTCCAAATAATAAGCCTCATATAACAAAAGAGGTGAAAGCCTGAAAAGTTTTATTTTCAACATATCAATTACTGCCATCAGGGAGGCGTTATAGAGTTCCATTATGTAGAAGTAATCGCTGTAAGAATTCTTTTATACCGGTATCCATTAGGATTTTAAATGGTAAATTGTAGTAATTGTGATGTTTTTTTTTTTTTTTAATTAACAAGTGTTGTTGTTGTTTTTGTGTGGTTGTTGTGTGTATTGCTGCAGCTTTGAGTCCAAGACAAATTTCCTGTAAAGGACAATAAAGTATAACTCTAACTCTAACTCTAAATATGACTCTGAACAAATGAATTAATAAAGTGAAAATATGTAAAACTATAAAATATCAAAGTTTATAAATGTGACCAATAGCGTAATCTCTCACTTAGCAAATTCGCCAATGAGATCGCGGTTGAATGACGTCACTTGACGTCCGCCATCGCTGCACTTTTATGCCTGGCTCACACTACAAGATATTTTCCCCGATTTAGCCCCGATTTCCCCCTCCCGAGAATCGGAGGGAAAATCTTGTCGAGCACCTCGATCGGTCCGGATTATCTGGTAATGTGAGGCGCTCACCGATAGAACTTTGCACCTCCCGATCCTCTAGCACACAAATTGGGGGCCGCCCCAATCATATCAAACATGTTTGATATTTAGGATTTAATCGGGATGATGACGGCTATATGATTATGTCAGCACTTATAACAGCCAATGCGGGACCGCAAAACAGCTGCTGTACGGCTCCGCTGAATAGTGGAGACGGAGGAAACTGCTTCTTGAAGTTTTGTAGTAACACTATTGTCTGTATAATATCAACCTGATCTCACAGAGTTCCGTGTAATGTTCACGGACTTAATTAACCTCCGAATCTGTGGTGGCATCACGGAATCACCGAAAATTCCGTGATGGGCTCACAGGAGGCATCAGCCGTGGTCCATGCACGGATTCACTGATTCAACGTAAAAAGAGTGACTCCGATGCAGTTATACTTTCACTGGAGTACCTGACAGCCCCTACCCTAAACCTACCCAGTTCTGAACAATAATGATGACGATAAATTTCCCAGTATCGCGTCGGCATATTGATGCTAAGGGTTTCCGTGCGTGGAGCACGGCTGATGCCTGTCACTGACTTACATTGGTATCACTTCTGTGAGCCCATCACGGAATTTCTTCTGTGAGCCCATCACGGATTTTTCGGCGATTCCGTGATGCCACCACAGATTCAGAGGTTAATTAAGTCCGTGAACATTACACGGAATTCTGTGAGATCACGTTGATAATATGTTGAAAACGTATCACAACTGTAAGGAGAAAGAGAAGCGCTGGGGTGAAATCGCCTCAGTTTTGAACATATGGGGTGAGTGAAAGCTGCTAGCATGCTAGCTATTATGTAAATATTGCTGACTAGCTGCTGCGTGAGATCACGTGAGGCGCTCCCTCTGGCATGATAATCTTAATATTATCTTGTAGTGAGTGATGCGCCATGAATTTCAAATTTTGTAGTGTGTGTATGTTTAAGATTTGAGGGAAGATAATCTGCAAAGATACTCCTTATGTGTGTGCTGCAACCAGATTTCATAATACGTTAGGATTTTAAAACTCCTGTAGAGTGAGCCCGGCTTTAGAGAGCAGAGAGTTTGAGATCTTTCTTTTCCTTGTGAGCTTCTGATGCGAGCAGACGCTAGATACTGCTTCGGAGGATTCTACACACCAAAATAAGAGAGAGATGAAGTAAGAGTTGTTTAAAGTGTCTTTAAATTGTTTATATGATGATATTGATATGAAAATAATATTAGCGGCTAAAACAAGCGGAGGTGATATGATAGTTCACGTTGTGTGTTATCCCGATGTTAATGACACAATCTAAGCATTAGCATAAAGCTAATATAACATGTTCATGTATCTCTAACCAAAGGGTCAGAGAAGCTGAATGCAATTGAGAGTGACATCTGAAGCGGATTTCATCTGCAAATGTCCTGGTTCATTTGATGTACATGTAGATGAGCTCCTTGGTGAGTTAATGTGTTTTTTATGTATTGATTGCTATTTCAATACCGTCCAAATTAATTGTGTTTTATCAAGTGATGCAATATTAATGACAAATATGCCTTAATGTGTGAAATGTGAACAAAAATGCTGTTGTTTATGAAAAAGAAGTATAAATGTGCAATTGTATGGCAAACAAAAAGATATACAAGAGAGTACACAACATTTAGGGAGAATTTCTTTATTGTTAAAGAGAAATAATACATAGAAAGACGGTTTATCACACAGAGTAAATGAATGTTAATTGATGTGTTTTAGTTGGAGTTATGCTTATTGATCAAATACTAATTGTTGTTGTTTTGGTGGCCTTGTGTCCTCAAGGCCAGGTTTTTTTTTTTTTTTTTTTCTGATCTTGTTCCATGCGAGTTCCCTTGCTGGATTTGCCCCGGATGAAACGACTTATGTGTGAATTATTCCCGAACCGTCTCAACTCTCCTTTACCTGCGATGGGGAAGTTGGACTGGCGAGCCACCGTTAAACAAATCCTTGAAACTTGTGCGTGAATATTTCCTGGTTGGACAGACAAACTGAACTTGCTCACCTTTAACTGGTAGTAGTGAAATTGCACTGTTCATTTCGTCCTGATCTGGAGTGGAGCCTAAAGACTGAGATTAACATCAATTAATTGACCTTTGGGACATTTTTGATTTTGACTGATTGTTATTTCTTGTCAGTTCATTGAGGAAATTGAGGACTTTGGGAAATTTGGGTATTCCATTCAGAGAAATTGTCATTTTGTTTTATTTGTTGATTACCCTTTTTTTTTTCTATGTCTGTGTTGATTACATGGGTTAAAGGTTTAAAGGTTGATCAAAATAAGATCTCATTCAAAACCAACCTAAGAACAGGTCACTTTAGAAAAAAAAAAAGAAGTGTCAATTAGATATTTCAATACCAAATGCTTTAAGCAATTTCCACATTAGCTTGAATTATCAACTAAAAGACAAAAGGAAAAATAAATATCAACTTCCCAAAAAAAGTGAAACGGCTATAAACCCTGTGAGGAAGAAAAAAGTGGTATAAATATCAACACGGAGTACAAACGTTTCTGAGTCTTAAAATTAAATTTGTGAATGTAAATTCATTTTCTACTGTTCATTGTTACAATACAAATCAAATCTTGTTCTTACCTCAACCTTGTTTGAGTCTGTTCACTTCTGCTGCATCATCTCTCTCCTCGGACGAACCAAATCTTTTGAGCTCACTGGTCCATTGGCAGAGTTGACCCAAAATTGGTATTGTGTGTAATGGGTTACAATTGCATCGATGTTGCATGAGAAGTCTTAGCTAAATTAAATAAACAGAGGTTCTGAGTTCACAAGCAGGCCAATAAACACTCTTCATTTTATTGTCATAAATGACTGACAGACAGACAAAATAAGTAAACTTGTGTGTAGTTTAAAGTTTAAACTTGGGCTTGAAAACAATCCAAACTTAGTTTAAGACAGAGCAATCATTGATGCAACTTACCAGCAGGGAGATTTAGAGACTCTGCTGCTGATGACGTAGGTTCGCCCCGCAACATCATACATATGTGGTACCATAGTTAACATTCTAATCTTCAGTTTCCTCCATTTCCAGTTTCTGTCACTGTCAACAATGCATGTGTCTGGTTTGCTTTAACATTTCTCAAGGAATTTTTCCACTGCCTCTACAATAGCCTTAATTCTGTCACTTTTCTCTTTTAGCTGTGTTGCAATATTGATAATGTGACAAATTAAACCCACAAAGTTCACTTTCTTCACTACTAAAGTATCATCATCAACGTTACATTTGTGCTCACAACCATTGTGCATATGACCTGGTATCTGGATTTGTGTCTGATGTTTCTTTGAACCATTCCACTGGGAGTAAATGACCAGCACTCTCTTTCACCCTCAATACCACGAAAACCGTTGAGCAAGGCACCAAACCCCCAACTGCTTCCCGTGCACTGCTCACTGCTCCGGGTGTGTGTTCACCGTGTGTGTGTTCACTACTCAGTGCTGTGTGTGCACAAAATATAAGTATGGGTTACCATAATTGGCAAATGTCACGACTTTCACTTTCACTTTCCACAAAGCTAAAGTCAGAACAATCTCTTTTTGGTTCAGGTTTTGAAATTATATAGTCTAATTTACATAAAATGTAGGCTAATAAAGCAACTAAATATCTTCATGCACTCAATTTTTCATTCATTCTTGTTTTTTTTGCTTAAAAAAATGAATACATTAAAAATCATTATTGCAATCTGCCATGAAAAGTTACAATCAGTGTATCCCTAAATTTATGAATGCCTGAAATGAAGAAATTAAGATGTAAATATTAGTATAGTAGCTACCTTTGGACAATATTTAAGTCCTCTAATTTAAATAGCTAGCTAGCTGAGCTAATGTATTTTTTTGTGTGTGCAACTGTCTTATTTATATTGTATGTATAATTTGTTTTATGTCATAAAGCTATGCAGTTTCTATGTAAGTGAATGAATGAATGAGGCATTTTTATATAGCGCTTTATTGTGTATTACAATACACCCAAAGCGCTTTACAATCATGTGAGGGGGGTGTCTCTCCTCAACTACCACCAGTGTGCAGCATCCACTTGGATGATGTGACGGCAGCCACAGGACAACGACGCCAGTGCGCTCACCACACACCAGCTACAGGTGGAGAGGAGAGAGAGATAGAGCCAGTCAAGTGGATGGGGATTATTAGGAGGCCATGATTGACAAGGGCCAGTGGAGGGAATTCGGCCAGGACACCAGGGTTACACCCCTACTCTTTACGATGAGTGTACTGGGATTTTTAATGACCACAGAAAGTCAGGACCTCGGTTGTTTCTGTCAGTGGTAAATTTTCATTTAAAATATTTGCGAAAGCCTACTTTTAAAATAAGAAAATTAGGCTATGCTGTGTCTAAATGTGTTGCCACTTGCTCGAGCAACTTAATACACAAATCTAGAAGTCAAATGCATTGAATAATACATTTATATTTATTGAGTTTAAACATGAATATGTCTATGAACGATTGTATTATTGTACTGTGATAAAAGAGGATCAAAATGCTGAAAAAGCATTTTAAGTAACAAAGTTTGGATTTGAAATCAAAATAATGGATAAATGTGTTTGTGGAAAACATCAGGAGTGGACTGCAAGCGCGTCCTGTGTGAAAGCGAAATGAGTGGTGCTTCTACACCGAGTACGTAACGCCAATGGACTGCATACGCACTGCAAATGGAGTATGTGTGAAACAGGCGTAAGTCTTGCCTAGGGCACTAAATTGGTCAGGGCCGGCCCTGCCCTCACACAAAAATGGGCAGTTCCTCTAAAACAATAAAGTAGACTGCCATAACTAATTTTCATCATAACAGAAGCAACCTTAGCCAGGATTGATATTGTTTAATCTGATACAGTACATTTGGTTTAAAGCTAAATAGATTTTTGTTTTTGTTTGTCTCTCTGTTAGTGAAGACGATATGGGTTCTTTATTGAGGTAAGGATAATTAAATATCTGTCTGATTTGACAAATTAAGTAAAATGTTTCAAGGTATTTTTCTTTAATTGTATTGTAAACAATCTGTGTTGGCTTTTAAATTTGAGAGATTAAATTGGTTTTATTTATAGCAAGAGGCAAGTTGGACATAATATGCAACATGAGGACATGTGCAAAACTTGTTTTCAACAGTAGGTAGTTGTTTTTTTTTATGTTGTTAAAAATAACATTTTTATTATAAAAATAATTACAAAATGAAAAGTGCAATACCTGATTGTAATGCTGAATGTAAGAATCTGAAAAATGCAAAAAGTAGAAAAGTACATTATGTTGAAATATAAACACAATGTTCTTGATTGCAGCTGTTCAGTAGTTTTAACAGTAGTAAAGGAATCAGTAAGGAATAAAGGACAATAACATATAACATATTTAAGTATAACATTTAATTGAAGTGTAACATAATTGAAAATTTGGCAACATGTTTTCATAGTTTGCTTGCTGCTGAAACTATTTTTATTCACACATACATAGGTACTTAGAAAACATTTGCATTTGGTGGGCCTCCATAAAATGTGAGACCATAAGTACTTTTTTAAAAAAGAAAAGCAGACAATTAATGTAAGTCAAGTCAAGTCAAGTCACCTTTATTTATATAGCGCTTTTACCAATACAGATTGTGTCGAAGCACTTAACAGTATCAGATTGGAGGACAGAGTGTCAGTAATGTATGATAGTAAGATTAAACACTCAATTTTCAGTTAAAGGCATTTCATTATTGAATTCAGAGATGTCATTGTCTAGCTCAGTTTAGTTTAAATAGTATCTGTGCAATCAAATCAGCGATAATCGCTAGAAATTAAGTGTCCCCAACTGAGCAAGCCAGAGGCGACAGCGGCAAGGAACCAAAACTCCCTCTGAGACAGAATGGAGAAAAAAACCTTGGGAGAAACCAGGCTCAGTCGGGGGGCCAGTTCTCCTCTGACCAGACGAAACCCACAGTTCAAAAGTTTATATTTGTAAGCAGTGCACTGTAAAAAAAAATGTTAGTGTTCATTTGCAGTAAATTGCTGGCAGCACAGTCACCAGCACAGTACTACAAATAAACCATATAGTACATATAATAATAACAACAACATACCTTTTGTGGGCAGTCGTTCCGAGTATGGGATCACTTTCACTTTCACTTAGATTAAGTACAATGCACAAAATGATTTTATGCAATGCGCTGTAGTACCAATTCTACAGTCAGTTATATTTTACAGACACCTCCTGTATGTATAGACCGATTTATAGACCATGTGTGTGTGTGTGTGTGTGTGTGTGTGTGTGTGTGTGTGTGTGTGTGTGTGTGTGTGTGTGTGTGTGGTGTGTGTGTGTGTGTGTGTCAGATGACCGAATCCTCCTTTTACTTTGAGCACCAGCTAAGGAATCCACCCTAACCGCTTCAATGGTATCATTACATATTTGTGGTTGTGGAACAAGCGGTGACATCACCAACTACTAGACAGAATGGCTAGATAAGCATTTCACTTACACATACTGTTACATTCCTCTGCCCCATACAGTGGGGGAAAAAAATATTTGATCCCCTGCTGATTTTGTACATTTGGCCACTGACAAAGAAATTATATAATTTTAATGGTAGGTTTATTTTAACAGTGAGATTTTAACAGAAAAAATCCAGAAAATCTAATTTAAAAAAAGTTATAAATTGATTGGGATAAAATGTTTTTTTTTTGTTTGTTTTTTGTTTTTTTGCTGTCAGCAATCAAATGAAATCAGTATTCACAAAACCAATAAGAAGAAACAGTCCCACTTTATATTAGGTGGCCTTAACTACTATGTACTTACATTTGAATTAATCATTTGGTACAATGTGTCACGGTTCATGGGTCCGTGCGCTCGTGTGTGTGTGTGTGTGTGTGTGTGTGGCTCTGTTCGTAGCGCTGTCAGCGTTGCTTAATTACCGTGCACCTGACGAGGTACTCAGAGCTCACAGGTGTAGCTTGTCTGCACTGCCTTTATCTGGCTGGCGTGGCTGTGGGGTTTTGTCGGATCGTTGTTGTTCATGTCCTGTCTCGCTCTCTGTCAGTCTCCTAGTTCCCGAGTTTTCTTCGCCTGGTTGCTGTCCCTTTCCCCCCTGGAAAGTGTGGACTATTGGAGTGTTTGCTCTGCCTGAGCTGGAGATTCTGCTTCACCGGATTATCAGCACTTCCTCTGTGTCTGTATTAGTGGAGTTCTCTAATAAAGACTCATTATTGACTCGCAATTGGATCTTGAGTTTCTGTACCGTGACAGAACGATCCGACCTAGATGGATCCAGCGAGTGCCTCAGATGTAAGAGACTTGTCTCACAATAATTCACGCATGGATCGTCAGGAGGAACAGATGGCAGCCTCGAATCGCGCAGTTCAAGTCCTGGTCTCTCAGGTCTCGGAATTGACCACCCAGTTACAGCGTCTCCAGACCGAATCTGTTCAGTCACCCACTCTGTCTAGTCCACCTGCGTCCTCTATTGCGGGACAGACCGTTCGTGTCAATGAACCCCGCCTTCCACCTCCAGCCTTTTACTCTGGTGAGCCCCAGCAATGCCGCTCTTTCCTTGCCAAATGTTCGTTGTACATCTCCCTCCAACCATCGTCGTTTCCTACTGAGGAATCGAAAGTAGCGTTTGTCATAACGCTGCTCTCTGGACGGGCGGCTCTGTGGGGAACTACAGTTTGGGAGCAAAGACTTCCCTGTTGTACTTCACTTCATTTGTTTTCAGAAGAGATCAAGAAGGTTTTTGATCGGGCAGTTTCAGGCAGGGAGGCGGCTCGTTTTCTGGCGGAGCTAAGGCAGGGAGATCGGAGCGTCACAGACTACTCCATTGAATTCCGCACCCTGGCGGCGGAATGCCGTTGGAATTTAGAGGCGCAGTGGGATATGTTTCTACATGGACTGTCTGAGTATATCAAGGATGAGATCTATTCACTGGAGTTGCCTACATCGCTGGATGGCTTAGTCAGTCTGGCTATTCGAGTGGATACCAGATTGCAGCAGAGAGATCAGCGAGCGCGTCGAGTTACGACAGCCAATCGGCTGAACCATTTTTCTGTCACCTCCTGCGACAAGGACATCGTCGTCACCGACCCAGAACCCATGCAGATGGGAAGGTTCCGCCTTTCCCTAGAGGAGAAGCGGAGGAGGCGTAACGAGGGTCTCTGCCTATATTGCGGTGCTGCTGGACACATTGCTGCGCAGTGTTCCGTAAAAGCCAGAGCCCGTCAGTAGGTAAGGGGTTACTGACGGGTGGGGTCACACTGATTAAATCCTCTCTTTCTGCTACCCTTCTGCCAGTCAAGTTACAGTGGTCCTCAGACACCTATGACTGTCAGGCGTTAATTGACTCCGGTGCTGAGGGTAATTTTTTTGACTCTGACCTGGCTCATAAACTTAACCTTCCTGTGCTTGCTCTCTCTCAGCCCATTGCTGTCCATGCCCTCAATGGTCTATCCCTTCCTTCCATCACTCACACTACAGGTCCAGTAAAACTCATCACTTCGGGCAATCACACTGAGATCATTAATTTTCTTTTAACCACCACTCCTGTTACCCCAGTTGTACTTGGGCATCCCTGGCTTGTACTTCATAACCTCATATTAATTGGAGTCAGAATTCTGTTCTTTCTGGAGTGAGAGTTGTCATGCTGGTTTGTTGTCTGCCTGTCCCTCTGTGTCCCGTTCTCTGTTTCAGGAGGAGCGCATGGACCTATCAAACGTGCCCAGCGAGTACCTCGATCTGAAGGGAGTGTTCAGTAAGTCTCGGGCTGCTTCTCTACCTCCGCATCGTCCCTATGACTGTGCTATAGATTTATTACCAGGTACGTCTCCGCCTAAGGGCAAACTTTATTCACTCTCCGGTCCGGAGAGGGAGGCCATGGAGAAATACATTTCTGATTCTCTGGCAGCCAAGATCATTCGCCCTTCTTCTTCGCCGGCGGGGGCGGGGTTTTTTTTTGTGAAGAAGAAAGACGGGTCTCTTCGTCCCTGCATCGACTATCGAGGGCTGAACAACATCACGGTGAAGAATACATATCCTTTGCCGTTGATGTCTTCTGCCTTTGAGCGTCTACAGGGGGCTTCCTTTTTCACAAAACTGGATCTCCGTAACGCTTATCATTTGGTTCGCATAAGGGAGGGGGATGAATGGAAGACTGCTTTTAATACCCCCAGGGGGCACTTTGAATATCGCGTTCTTCCTTTTGGTCTTTCCAACGCTCCCGCAGTCTTCCAAGCACTCGTCAATGATGTGTTGAGAGATATGTTAGATCAGTTCATTTATGTCTACCTGGATGACATACTGATATTTTCTCGTTCTCTCCAGGAACATGTTCAGCACGTCAGACGGGTGCTTCAGAGGCTGTTAGAGAATGGTCTTTATGTCAAGGCGGAGAAGTGTGTTTTTCATGCACAGTCTGTTCCTTTCTTGGGTTACATTGTGTCGGTCGAGGGGATGCGCATGGATCCGGACAAGATTCAGGCTGTGGTAGATTGGCCAACTCCAGATTCCCGTAAGGCCCTGCAGAGGTTTCTGGGCTTTGCCAATTTTTACCGGCGTTTTATTCGCAACTTCAGCCAACTAGCCGCTCCTTTGACTGCCTTAACCTCCACCCAAATTCCGTTCAGGTGGTCCTGCGCAGCTGAGGCTGCGTTTGCCAAACTGAAGAGTCGCTTCGTTTCGGCTCCCATCCTCATCGCCCCTGATCCCTCCCGGCAGTTTGTGGTGGAGGTTGACGCATCAGAGGTGGGGGTTGGTGCCATCCTATCCCAGCGTTCTTCCTCGGACGACAAAGTGCATCCTTGCGCATATTTTTCTCATCATTTGTCTTCCGCTGAACGTAACTATGATATTGGTAATAGAGAGCTGCTGGCGGTCAAGCTTGCCTTGGAGGAATGGCGTCATTGGTTAGAAGGTTCGGGGGTTCCTTTTATCGTCTGGACTGACCATAAAAATCTTGAGTACATCAAGTCCGCCAAAAGATTGAACTCTAGGCAGGCCCGGTGGGCTTTATTTTTCGGTCGTTTCGATTTTTCTATTTCTTATCGGCCAGGCTCCAAAAACATCAAGCCTGATGCTTTGTCTCGTATTTTTGACTATTCGAAGCGCCCGTCTTCCGAGCCCATTGTGCCACAGAAGATTTTTGTTTCTGTAGTCACATGGGACATCGAGTCGAGGGTCCGCACGGCTTCACAAGGGGTAACGCCTCCGCCCGGGTGCCCACCAGGTTGTTTGTTTGTGCCAGAGACGCTACGGTCCGATGTCATTCGATGGGGTCATTGTTCCAAGGTAGCTTGCCATCCTGGGGTGAGTCGTACTATGTTTCTTGTTAAACAGCGGTTCTGGTGGCCATCTATGGCTCGCGACATACGGTGTTTTGTTTTGGCTTGCTCTGTTTGTGCCATTTCTAAACTTCCAATCGACCCCCCGCTGGACTCCTTCAGCCGCTGTCAGTTCCTTCGAGACCCTGGTCCCACATTTCATTAGATTTCGTTTCAGGTCTCCCGCCCTCTGATGGAAACACTGTAGTTTTGACGGTGGTGGACCGGTTTTCGAAGGCGACTCATTTTATTGCTCTGCCTAAATTACCTTCTGCCAGAGAGACGGCGGTTGCTGTCATAGACCACGTCTTTCGTATTCATGGCCTCCCGACGGACGTGGTTTCTGACAGGGGGCCTCAGTTTGTCTCTAAATTTTGGAGAGAGTTTTGTCGTTTGTTGGGGGCGACTGTTAGTCTTTCTTCTGGGTTTCATCCCCAGAGTAATGGCCAGACAGAGAGAGCCAACCAAGATCTAGAACGAATGTTGCGATGTTTGGTCTCCCAGAATCCGTCCTCTTGGAGTCAGCAGCTCTCATGGGTTGAGTACGCACATAACTCATTACCAGTGTCTGCCACGGGCCTGTCTCCGTTTGAGTGTAGTTTAGGGTACCAGCCACCTATTTTTCCCAGTCTGGAATCCGAAGTCGCGGTTCCCTCTGCCCACGCTTTTGTCCAGAGGTGTCGTCGCACCTGGAGCAGGGCCAGACGGACACTCCTCCAGGTGGGGGCGCGCACCAAGGCCAAGGCTGATCGCCACCGGTTAAGGCCTCCCGTTTATGTCGTCGGTCAAAAAGTGTGGCTTTCATCTAAGAACATTCCTCTCCGTACCGTTTGTAATAAACTTGCTCCTAAATTCATTGGCCCGTTTTCTGTCACCAAGATCATTAGTCCGGTGGCAGTCCGTCTTAAACTTCCTCCGGCGTACAGGAGGATTCATCCCGTTTTTCATGGCTCCAAATTAAAGCCAGTTTTTCATGCTACCATTAATCCGCAAACCCCGGTTCCTCCACCGCCGCGACTCGTAGATGGGGAACCGGTTTATTCGGTAAATCGTATTCTGGACTCTAGACGGAGGGGACGTGGATTCCAGTACTTGGTGGACTGGGAAGGTTACGGTCCTGAGGAGAGGAGTTGGGTGCCTGCTAGAGACATATTGGATCATTCCCTTATCGATGATTACAATCGTCAGGTAAGTTCCTCTGGGAGCGCCAGGAGACGCTCTTAGGGGAAGGGGTACTGTCACGGTTCATGGGTCCGTGCGCTCGTGTGTGTGTGTGTGTGTGTGTGTGTGTGGCTCTGTTCGTAGCGCTGTCAGCGTTGCTTAATTACCGTGCACCTGACGAGGTACTCAGAGCTCACAGGTGTAGCTTGTCTGCACTGCCTTTATCTGGCTGGCGTGGCTGTGGGGTTTTGTCGGATCGTTGTTGTTCATGTCCTGTCTCGCTCTCTGTCAGTCTCCTAGTTCCCGAGTTTTCTTCGCCTGGTTGCTGTTCCTTTCCCCCCTGGAAAGTGTGGACTATTGGAGTGTTTGCTCTGCCTGAGCTGGAGATTCTGCTTCACCGGATTATCAGCACTTCCTCTGTGTCTGTATTAGTGGAGTTCTCTAATAAAGACTCATTATTGACTCGCAATTGGATCTTGAGTTTCTGTACCGTGACACAATGCACTTATTGTGTACATACATGTTTTTACATTGTACTTATATTTTTAAAAATACCTATATTTAATTACATCTGTAATTAAATTATGTAATTACATTTATAATTACACTGTTGACCCATCCCTTACAACTTAACCAACCCTTAAACCGACCCATACCAGCAAACCTGTCCCTAACCTTACCCGTATCCCCTCAGTAGCAGCAGAAGTGTTCTGCAATACAGTATGAACACAATAAGTACATTGTACTTATTTTTTGATGTAAGTACATAGTAGTTAAGGCCACCTAATATAAAGTGTGACCGAAGAAACAGAAGCAGCTGAAGTGATGCATTTACACAGACAGGGCAGAATGGGCTGTAGCCCCTATTGAAATCGTATGTTTTCTTTATTAGGGGCCAAGCCCAGAATGGGCTGTAGCCCCTATTGAAATCGTATGTTTTCTTTATTATTATTAGGGGCCAAGCCCAGAATGGGCTGTAGCCCCTATTGTAATCGTATGTTTTCTTTATTATTATTATTATTATTATTATTATTATTATTATTATTTTCGTCACATGGGAGTCTATGGCAGCCCTATGAAAGGAACATAGGAAAATGATGAAATTTGGCACACTTGTAGAAATGGACATGAATAGTGTTCTGACCAACTTTGGGGTCTCTAGTACCAACTCTATAGCGCCACCATCCGTTCAAAAATTCTCATTCTCACACCTTAACCTCTGCTCAGCTACCTATTGAACGTGAAGTGACCGACTGGCGCGCTCTGCTAAGCCTCTAACCCCGAACCTTTCAGGTTGTGGGTTCGAATCCTGGGTGGCACATTCCCAGACCACAAGAGGTACTGTAACAAGAAACTGTGCAGAACTTTTTAGGGGCCAAGCCCAGAATGGGCTGTAGCCCCTATTGTAATCGTATGTTTTCGTATGTTTTTCTTTATTATTATTTTCGTCCAATGGGAGTCTATGGCAGCCCTATGAAGGGAACATAGGAAAATGATGAAAATTGGCACACTTGTAGAGATGGCCATGACTAGTGATCTGACCAACTTTGGGGTCTCTAGAACCAACTCTATAGCGCCACCACCAGTTCAAAAATTCAAAATTGAAATGATAACTCCTGAACCCCTTCTTCTAGAAAAATGAAACTTAGTACACCTGATTAAGTTCTTCTTGCTGAACACATTCAATAGCTTACATTAAGACTCCACGCATTACAGTAGCGGCCATTTTGAAAAGTAAAGTATTCTGTCTTTTCGCTACTCCTCCTTCAAAATTGATCCAATTCTTCCCAAAATTGGCTCAGATGATCTTTGGACTGAGCCGCACAGAAATGACTGAACAGATTTTTTAAATTCACTACCGTTCCCGAGAAACTCCTCTCGGAAGATGACAGTGCCTGTGCTTGTTGTCTTATGCTAGTGATCTTAACATTCTAATAAGTTACAGGCTAAACAATTACAATACTGTTTAATGTGACTCTTCAGCTATAGAGTTAACCATAAGCTGGGTTACAATTAACAAAGCAAGGCAAGGCTAGGCGAGGCAAGGCTAGGCTAGGCGACGCGAGGCGAGGCGAGGCGAGGCGAGGCAAACTAACAGGCTCTGTAGGGCAGCGATAATGCGATAATGTCGGATCTTCCATGCGCGTTCGTCTTGAATCAGAAACGTGCGTTTGTTCGTTCTCGTCTGAACTTCTGTTCGTTTTTGAACTTCTGTACTTCCGAACCTATCTGCTTTTTCAACGTACGTTCCGTTTCTGCCGTTTTTGTTCTTCCCGCTCTGCGACGCGCTACAGCCCGTTCGCGGGCTTGGCCCCGGTAATCGCTGCTTGCAGCTATATTTAGGGGCCAAGCCCAGAATGGGCTGTAGCCCCTATTGTAATCGTATGTTTTCTTTATTATTAGGGGCCAAGCCCAGAATGGGCTGTAGCCCCTATTGTAATCGTATGTTTTCTTTATTATTATTATTATTATTATTTTCGTCACATGGGAGTCTATGGCAGCCCTATGAAAGGAACATAGGAAAATGATGAAATTTGGCACACTTGTAATAGTGATCTGACCAACTTTGGGTTCTCTAGGACCAACTCTATAGCGCCACCACCAGTTCAAAAATTCAACATTGAAATGGTAATAACTCCTGAACCCCTTGTTCTAGAAAAATGAAACTTAGTACATCTGATTACTCTCTTCGTGCTGATCACATTCAATAGTTTACATTAAGACTCCACCCATTACAGTAGCGGCCATTTTGAAAAGTACAGTATTCTGTCTTTTCGCTACTCCTCCTTCAAAATTGATCCAATTCTTCCCAAAATTGGCTCAGATGATCTTTGGACTGAGCCGCACAGAAATGACTGAACAGATCTTTTTTATTCATCTTTGTTCAAAACTTATGATGTTGTGAACTTGATGCAGTCAACCGATAATTAATTCAGAGGCTGTATCTCGGCCAAACTTTGATCAATTGAAATGAAACTTGGTATGATCCATCAACACCATGATCTGAGGGTCCATGCCAAAGTTGGGAACAGCACCACCTATGGGTCGTGAGTTACCAAAAATTCACATTTTCATTTATAACGTTCTATTAGTTTGTAGTGATGGTCGTGAATAGTCATCTGACCAACTTTGGGGTCTCTAGAACCAACTCTATAGCGCCACCACCAGTTCAAAAATTCAACATTGAAATGGTAATAACTTCTGAACCCCTTGTTCTACTGAAATAAAACACAGTACAGCTGTTTACACTCTTCACGCTGATCATATTCAATAGCTTACATTAAGACTCCACCCATTACAGTAGCGGCCATTTTGAAAGGTATAGAATTCTGTCTTTTCGCTACTCCTCCTTCAAAACTTTTCCAATTCTTCCCAAAATTGGCTCAGATTTTCTTTGGACTGAGCCGCACAGAAATGACTTAATAGATTTTTTTTATTAATCTTTGTTCAAAAGTTATGATGTTGTGAACTTAACGAGGTTGACCCAAATTGGTTCAGAGGCTGTATCTCAGCCAAACTTTGATTAATCGAAACGAAACTTGGTACGCTTCATCAACACCATGTTCTGAGGGTCCATGCCAAAGTTGGGAACAGTGCCACCTATGGGTCTTGAGATACCAAAAATGCACATATATGCTTATAACTTTCGATTAGTTTTGTAGTGATGGCCATGAATAGAGATCTGACCAACTTTGGGGTCTCTAGTACCAACTCTATAGCGCCACCATCCGTTCAAAAATTCTCATTCTCACACCTTAACCTCTCCTCAGCAATTGAATGTGAAGTGACCGAGTGGCGCGCTCTGCTAAGCCTCTAACCCCGAACCTTTCAGGTTGTGGGTTCGAATCCTGGGTGGCACATGCCCAGACCGCAAGAGGTACTGAAACAAGAAACTGTGCAGAACTTTTTTCTGCTGGAAGCATTGTGCCTCTTCAAGAATGATCTCATCTCAATGTATTAAAAATATCACAGTGCAATTACTTCGATTTGATTCTCAGTTCAATTTCTGAACTTCAGCATCTGTACAAACACCCATATCCCCAGTGGCGTAACAGGAGCATGACTGGGAGATTGTGTATTTGAATTGCGTGTGGTTTTACTTTATAAAATTGTGTGTAATGTTGTGTTGTTTTGATTCATTTGCTATCCAGACCAGCATTGTACAAATATTTATTGCTCCTGGATTAGAAATATATATTTTTTTTATCCATGCTATGTTAATTTTTATTTGAACTTCTTTTCATTCTGGGTTCGTTCCCACGTATAATTTTGCAACTACACTTCATGAACATTCTTGGCTGGCATGCAAGTTAGTGCTTGCTCCTCTGTGTTCTTTTTTACATTAAAACACATCTTCAACATTATATTTTTGCTTATATAGTCATATTAGTTTGTTTTGTTGGTCGTGAATAGTCATCTGACCAACTTTGGGGTCTCTAGAACCGACTCTATAGCGCCACCACCAGTTCAAAAATTCAACATTGAAATGGTAATAACTCCTGAACCCCTTGTTCTAGAAAAATGAAACTTAGTACAACTGATTACTCTCTTCCTGTTGATCACATTCAATAGCTTAAATTAAGACTCCACCCATTACAGTAGCGGCCATTTTGAAAAGTACAGTATTCTGTCTTTTCACTACTCCTCCTTCAAAATTGATCCAATTCTTCCCAAAATTGGCTCAGATGATCTTTGGACTGAGCTGAACAGAAATGATTGAACAGAATATTTTAAGAACTAGTGAAAAAAAAAGTTATGATATTGTGAACGTAACAAGGTTGACCCAAAATTGGTTCAGAGGCTGTATCTCGGCCAAACTTTGATCAATTGAAACGAAACTTGAAACACTTCATCAACACCATGATCTGAGGGTCCATGCCAAAGTTGGGAACAGCGCCACCTATGGGTCATGAGTTACCAAAAATTAACATTTTTGCTTATATCGTCCTATTAGTTTGTTTTGTTGGTCCTGAATAGTCATCTGACCAACTTTGGGGTCTCTAGAACCGACTCTATAGCGCCACCACCAGATCAAAAATTCAACATTGAAATGGTAATAACTCCTGAACCCCTTGTTCTACTGAAATGAAACTAAGTACACCTGATTAAGTTCTTCGTGCTGAACACATTCAATAGCTTACATTAAGACTCAACGCATTACAGTAGCGCCCATTTTGAAAAGTACAGTATTCTGTCTTTTCACTACTCCTCCTTCAAAATTGATCCAATTCTTCCCAAAATTGGCTCAGGTGATCTTTGGACTGAGCCGCACAGAAATGACTGAACAGATTTTTTTTATTCATCTTTGTTAAAAAGTTATGATGTTGTGAACTTGATGAAGTCAACCCATAATTAATTCAGAGGCTGTATCTCGGCCAAACTTTGATCAATCGAAATGAATCTTGATATGATCCATCAACACCATGATCTGAGGGTCCATGCCAAAGTTGGGAACAGCGCTACCTATGGGTTGTGAGTTACCATTTATAAAGTTCTATTAGTTTGTAGTGATGGTTGTGAATAGTCATCTGACCGCTGATCACATTCAATAGCTTACATTAAGACCCCACCCATTACCGTACTAACAGGCTCTGTAGGGCAGCGATAATGCAATAATGTCGGATCTTCCATGCACGTTCGTCTTGAATCAGAAACGTGCGTTTGTTCGTTCTCGTCTGAACTTTTGTTCGTTTTTAAACTTCTCTACTTCCGAACCTATCTGCTTTTTCAACGTACGTTCTGTTTCTGCCGTTTTTGTTCTTCCCGCTCTGCGCCACGCTACAGCCCGTTCGCGGGCTTGGCCCCGGTTATCGCTGCTTGCAGCTATATTTATTAGGGGCCAAGCCCAGAATGGGCTGTAGCCCGTATTGTAATCGTATGTTTTCTTTATTATTAGTATTATTATTATTAGGGGCCAAGCCCAGAATGGGCTGTAGCCCCTATTGTAATCGTATGTTTTCTTTATTATTATTATTATTATTATTATTTTCGTCACATGGGAGTCTATGGCAGCCCTATGAAAGGAACATAGGGAAATGATGAAATTTGGCACACTTGTAGAAATGGACATGAATAGTTATCTGACCAACTTTGGGGTCTCTAGGACCAACTCTATAGCGCCACCACCAGTTCAAAAATTCAACATTGAAATGGTAATAACTCCTGAACCCCTTGTTCTAGAAAAATGAAACTTAGTACATCTGATTACTCTCTTCGTGCTGATCACATTCTATAGCTTACATTAAGACTCCACCCATTACAGTAGCGGCCATTTTGAAAAGTACAGTATTCTGTCTTTTCGCTACTCCTTCAAAATTGATCCAATTCTTCCCAAAATTGGCTCAGATGATCTTTGGACTGAGCCGCACAGAAATGACTGAACAAATTATTTTTATTCATCTTTGTTCAAAAGTTATGATGTTGTGAAGTTAACGAGGTTGACCCATAATTGGTTCAGAGTCTGTATCTCGGCAAAACTTTGATCATATGAAACAAAACTTGAAACACTTCATCAACACCATGATCTGAGGGTTCATGCCAAAGTTGGGAACAGCGCCACCTATGGGTCGTGAGTTACCAAAAATTCACATTTTTGCTTATATCGTCCTATTATTTTGTTTTGTTGGTCGTGAATAGTCATCTGACCAACTTTGGGGTCTCTAGAACCGACTCAATAGCGCCACCACCAGTTCAAAAATTCAACATTGAAATGGTAATAACTCCTGAACCCCTTGTTCTAGAAAAATGAAACTTAGTACATGATTACTCTCTTCGTGCTGATCACATTCTATAGCTTACATTAAGACTCCACCCATTACAGTAGCGGCCATTTTGAAGAGTACAGTATTCTTTCTTGTCGCTACTCTTCCTTCAAAATTGATCCAATTCTTCCCAAAATTGGCTCAGATGATCTTTGGACTGAGCCGCACAGAAATGACTGAACAGATTTTTTTTATTCATCTTTGATCAAAAGTTATGATGTTGTGAAGTTAACGAGGTCGACCCAAAATTGGTAAGGAGGCTGTATCTCGGCCAAACTTTGATCAATCGAAACTAATCTTGGTTTGCTTCATCAACACCATGGTCTGAGGGTCCATGCCAAAGTTGGGAACAGCGCCACCTATGGGTCGTGACATACCAAAAATTCACATTTTTGCTCATAACTTTTGAACAGTCAGTCAGAAAAATATAATATTCATGTCTTTGGATTCCTTGGGTCATGCCGATTCTGACGTTGTCTCATTTGTCATTTTCCATTAATGTACGTATCAGCCATATTGAAATAAATGAAAAACAGTTTTATTGCTACTCCTCCTTCAAAATCTGTCCAATTCTTCCCAAAATTGGCTCAGATGATCTTTGGACTGAGCCGCACAGAAATGACTGAACAGATTTTTTTTATTCATCTTTATTCAAAAGTTATGATGTTGTGAACTTGATGAAGTCAACCCATAATTATTTCAGAGGCTGTATCTCGGCCAAACTTTGATCAATCGAAATTAATCTTTATATGATCCATCAACACCATGATCTGAGAATCCATGCCAAAGTTGGGAACAGCGCCACCTATGAGTTGTGAGTTACCATTTATAACATTCTATTAGTTTGTAGTGATGATCGTGAATAGTCATCTGACCGCTGATCACATTCAATAGCTTACATTAAGACTCCACCCATTACCGTACCGGCCATTTTGAAAGGTATTCTATTATGTCTTTTCGCTACTCCTCCTTCAAAATTAATCCAATTCTTCCCAAAATTGGCTCAGATGATCTTTGGACTGAGCCGCACAGAAATGACTGAACAGATTTTTTAAATTCACTACCGTTCCCGAGAAACACCTCTCGGAAGATGACAGTGCCTGTGCTTGTTGTCTTATGCTAGTAATCTTAACATTCTAATAAGTTACAGGCTAAACTATAAGCTGAGTTACAATTAACAAGGCAAGGCAAGGCAAGGCTAGGCGAGGCAAGGCTAGGCGAGGCGAGGCGAGGCGAGGCGAGGCGAGGCAAACTAACAGGCTCTGTAGGGCAGCGATAATGCGATAATGTCGGATCTTCCATGCGCATTCGTCTTGAATCAGAAACGTGCGTTTGTTCGTTCTCGTCTGAACTTCTGTTCTTCCGAACCTATCTGCTTTTTCAACGTACGTTCTGTTTCTGTCGTTTTTGTTCTTCCCGCTCTGCGCCGCGCTACGGCCCGTTCAAGGGCTTGGCCCCGGTAATCGCTGCTTGCAGCTATATTTATTATTATTTTCGTCACATGGGAGTCTATGGCAGCCCTATGAAGGGAACATAGGAAAATGATGAAAATTGGCACAATTGTAGAGATGGCCATGAATAGTGATCTGACCAAATTTGGGGTCTCTAGAACCAACTCTATAGCGCCACCACCAGTTCAAAAATTCAACATTGAAATGATAATAACTCCTGAACCCCTTGTTCTAGAAAAATGAAACTTAGTACATCTGATTACTCTCTTTGTGCTGATCACATTCAATAGCTTACATTAAGACTCCACCCATTACAGTAGCGGCCATTTTGAAAAGTACAGTATTCTCTCTTTTTGCTACTACTCTTTCAAAATTGATCCAATTCTTCCCAAAATTGGCTCAGATGATCTTTGGACTGAGCCGCACAGAAATGACTGAACAGATTTTTTTTTTTTATTCATCTTTGTTCAAAGGTTATGATGTTGTGAAATTAACGAGGTTGACCCATAATTGGTTCAGAGGCTGTATCTCGGCCAAACTTTGATCAATCGAAACGAAACTTGGTACGCTTCATCAACACCATGATCTGAGGGTCCATGCCAAAGTTGGGAACAGCGCCACCTATGGGTCGTGAGTTACCAAAAAATCACATTTTTGCTTATAACTTTTGAACAGTCAGTCAGAAAAATATAATATTTATGTCTATGGATTCCTTGGGTCATGCCGATTCTGACGTTGTCTCATTTGTCATTTTCCATTAATGTACGTATCAGCCATATTGAATTAAATGAAAAACAGTTTTATTGCTACTCCTCCTTCAAAATCTGTCCAATTCTTCCCAAACTTGGCTCAGATGATCTTTGGACTGAGCAGCACAGAAATGACTGAACAGATTTTTTTATTCATCTTTGTTCAAAAGTTATGATGTTGTGAAATTGATGAAGTCAACCCATAATTAATTCAGAGGCTGTATCTCGGCCAAACTTTGATCAATCGAAATGAATCTTGGTATGATCCATCAACACCATGATCTGAGGGTCCGTGCCAAAGTTTGGAACAGCGCCACCTATGGGTCATGAGATACCAAAAATGCACATATTTGTTTATAACTTTGGATTAATTTGTAGTGATGGCCGTGAATAATGATCTGACCAACTTTGGGGTCTCTAGGACCAACTCTATAGCGCCACCATCCGTTCAAAAATTCTCATTCTCACACCTTAACCTCTCCTCAGCAACCTATTGAACGTGAAGTGACTGAGTGGCGCGCTCTGCTAAGCCTCTAACTCTGAACCTTTCAGGTTGTGGGTTCGAATCCTGGGTGGCACATGCCCAGACCACAAGAGGTACTGTAACAAGAAACTGTGCAGAACTTTTTAGGGGCCAAGCCCAGAATGGGCTGTAGCCCCTATTGTAATCGTATGTTTCCGTATGTTTTCTTTATTATTATTTTCGTCCAATGGGAGTCTATGGCAGCCCTATGAAGGGAACATAGGAAAATGATGAAAATTGGCACAGTTGTAGAGATGGCCATGACTAGTGATCTGACCAACTTTGGGGTCTCTAGAACCAACTCTATAGCACCACTACCAGTTCAAAAATTCAACATTCAAATGGTAATAACTCCTGAACCCCTAATTCTAGAAAAATGAAACTTAGTACACCTGGTTGCACTCTTCATGCTTATCACATTTAATAGCTTATATTAAGACTCCACCCATTACAGTAGCGGCCATTTTGAAAAGTACAGTATTCTGTCTTTTCGCTACTACTCCTTCAAAATTGATCCAATTCTTCCCAAAATTGGCTGAGATGATCTTTGGACTGAGCTGAGCAGAAATGACTGAACAGATTTTTTTTTATTCATATTTGTTCAAAAGTTATGATGTTGTGAACTTAACGAGGTCAACCCAAAATTGGTTCAGAGGGTTTATCTCGGCCAAACTTTGATCAATCGAAACGAAACTTGGTACGCTTCATCAACACCATGATCTGATGGTCCAAGCCAAAGTTGGGAACAGTGCCACCTATGGGTCTTGAGATACCAAAAATGATAATTTTTGCTTAGAGTTTATAAATTTCTGATTGAGTGTTCAAAAGTTATGTTTATATGGATTCCTTGGGTCATGGCGAATCTGAAGATATCAATTTTGCGCCACCTAAGGTTCCAGAGATATAATGATTATTGCAAAAACTCTTATAACTTTTGAAAACATTGTTCAAAAGATATTGTTTTAATATCATTTAATTCCCTTGGTTGTGCCGATTCTGATGCTGTCTCATTTGTCATTTTCCTTGAATGTGCCTGTCAGCCATATTGAAGTAAATGAAAAACATTTTTATTGCTACTCTTCCTACAAATTTTGTTCAATTTTGTCCAAAATCTGATCATACGATCTTTGGACTGAGCCACACAGAAATGACTGAACAGATTTTTGATATTCTCTACCGTTCCCAAGAAATTCCTCTGGAAAGTTGACTTTGCCCGTGTTTGTCGTCTTTTGCTCGTAAGCTTAGCATGCTAATAAGTTACAGGCTAACCAGTTACCATACTATTTAATGCGACTCTTCAGCTATCAAGTTAATCATAAGCTGCGTTACAATTAAATTAACTTTGCATATTACGCTGGTTAAAATGCTAAAGAACTGTATTGGGGAGCTCATTCTCACATCTAATCCTTTCCTCTGCAACCCAGTAAAAGTGTGCCAACAGAGTGGCGCGCTCTGCTAAGCCACTGTTTCGCACTGTTTCGTTGGGTCATGGGTTTGAATCCAGTGTCACACATGTCCAGACCAGCATGTTTGCTGTGGCAAGAAATGATGCTGAAGGTGCTTCTTTTCCAGATGTTGTGCTTTTCAAAGTATGATCTCATCTAAGCTTTTCGTAAACGAAAACTGAAACTAAGACTAAAACTATTGGTCAAAAAACATTTTCGTAAACTGAAATAAAATTAAAATTTCTCAATAAATGAGAAGCTAAAACGAAACGAAACTAACAACAGTAACTGAAAAACCAACGAAAATAAAATAATAATTAGCAAAAATAAATAATCGTGTTCGTGATTTAATAAGCTCTCATTCTGTGCCAGAAAATCGGACCTATGGTCGTTTAGATAAATAAATGGCGCTTCATGCACGTGAGCTGCGTCCTACTGTATCGCAGAGAATGAGTTTTGCATATAAAAAACAAGTCGCGGGCTATGAAATGGGAAATAACTATAAAATATGAAATGGGAAATAATAAAAATGCACACCTTACAGCGCATGAACGTTTAAAAGCATGCTTGACGTGCGAGAATAACATGAGAGTGAATTAACAGACACAGAATTAAAAGTTTTGGATGAGCTGACTTTAGTGAAGAGTCATTTTGTCACGCTTTGCGATTACTATGGTAACGTCCGCTTAGAGTCCATGACACAAGCACCGTCTTGACTGCATAAAACATATCCGAGATGAGAGACAGCGATAGCCGCTCTGTGTTTTTGAGTAAAGGGGGCTTTAGAACTGGGATTGATTGCGTTGCTCATCTGAAGCGCGTGCGTGCTGGAGCGGCTCATCATAGTAAAGTGCAAACATCATTTAAATCACCATATCGCATTTATTTTTGAGTAGTATGAGGTTTCAAAACATTTTAGTTGCAAAAAACATGCCTGTGTCCCAACGTGCACACTGTCCATGCTAAATTCTATGTGATATTAGCAGAGGTGGACAGTAACAAAGTAAATTTACTTGAGTATTGTACTTAAGTACACTTTTTGAGTATCTGTACTTTACTCGAGTATTATTTTTTCTGGAAACTTGCGACTTTAACTTCACTACATTTGAAAGACAAATATCGTACTTTTTACTCAACTACATTTATATCAAGGTCCCCAAGTAGAAAGCCGTTATATGTAGCAGTTTTTACAATGAGTGCATTTTCAGATTCACTGAACCCTTTTTTTCTGCGAAAATCCGGCCTGCGATCTGCCAGGACCTTCCTGTGTTGCCAAGTCTTACAGTATTTCTAAGCCTGCAGTTTTCCGCCCAGCTGTGAATGGACATTTGGCTGATATTTTTTACGCAAATCTGGCAACCTCGGGATCTTCCCCACTAAACTAATGTAAATGTCCGTGCTACTGCACAGCTAAAAGCGCTCTAAAAAGGCATGTGTTAACTCATTAAAGCCCTTTGGAAAATTAACCATGTTTTTACGATAATAACCATAACTATGGTATTTGCAGAAAAATCTTATTTACTTATATACTAAAATCAAATTTACTATTATCTCACTATAGTAACCTATAGTTTGTTTTCATTTCAAATGTTTGCTTTGTTTGCCTAAAATGAACCATATCATAAATTCAATATCTCTTTGAAAAAGAATTTTGTAATTTTTAAACAAGTATTAAAATGAGTTCAATGTAGGAGTGTTAGATAAAAATAAAGATATGTCCCTTTTAATATGTTTTGTAACATAAAACCTCTTAATTCCAAATATAATACAAGCTAATCAGTGTATTCAGTAGGTTGCATTAGTGGCATATGGTAGGCTATTGTAAATATACAACAATATGACAATGCATTTACTTTTTACTTTTGATACTTGAGTACTTTTAAAAACATGTACTTCCGTACTTTCACTTAAGTAAAAATCTGTCTTTACAACTTTCACTTGTAGTGGAGTAATATTTGACCAGTAGTATCTGTACTTTCACTCAAGTAAGGAAGTTGTGTACTTTGTCCGCCTCTGGATATTAGTCATTTTTAATACTATTTAGGATAGATAGGGTGGATAGTATGCACATTGGGACGCAGGGCATGTTTCCTCAAATCCAGCACTGGAGGCCATTGTCCTGCAGAATTTAGCTCCAACCCTGATAAAAACTCAGCTGCCTGATGCTGTCTAGTAACTCTGAAAACCTTGATAAGCATGTTGTTTGTAAACTACTGGCATATTAAACAAGATTACATATTTAATATGAATGAATATGAACATGAATATGAAAACTTACCTACATATAAGTTGCATATTTTTGTTTTTTAGTTGAATTGTAAATAATTATTTTATTTTCATTATTAAGCGGTTTCCACAAGAATTAACTGTAAACTGCAAACATCCAACTTTGCTAAAATTAAATGTCTTGGTTTGATCTACACTGGAAGTGATCCATTAACTCTATGTTAAACTATAATTACTAAAACTAAAACTGAAACTAAAATATATAAAAACTAAATAGAAATGTGTTCACAAAATAAATACTAAACTAAAACTAACAAAACCATTAATGAAACTAACTAAAACTAAACTGAAATTATAGGAAATTTGAAAACGATATTAAAATAAAAACTAATTTAAAAATTCAAAACCATAATATCCTTGGTGCAAACCATGGTTTTAAAAACCATGGTTCTGATACCATGCTTTAACTACAGTTATATAAACCATAGTTCATAGTTCAACTATGGTTACTGTGCTAAAACCATGGTTTATTTTGTAGTTACTATGGTTTTACTGCAAAAACCATAGTTAAACCATGGTTACTACAAAAAAAAAAAAACTTGGTTAATTTTTCATAAGGGGTGTTTATCCATGCGTTAAGTGTTTAACCATGGAAACCGTGTGCAACGTTTAAAAGCATCCGAATAAACTCCCAATGTTCAAACAGGCCAAAAACAGCCCAAAGGGGCTTGGCCCCGGTAATCGCTGCTGGCAGCTATATTTATAGATTACTTCTGACACCATGTTTACTTTCATAATGTAAAACAAACATAAAATGCTGTTGTTGTCACAATACAAGCCAGAGACTCAAGGGGTGAATTGCTTGAGTCAGCCAGTGAGGTGGATGGTTGGATGAATGCTTGCTTGAAAGCCTCCTGGATGGCCTTGCGCTCTGGGATGGACAGAGGGTTTCCTCTACCCTTGGGGAGTTTTGGGCAGCAAGTCGATGGCACAGTCCCATGGCAGGTGGCTGCCTGCTTACTGAAGACATCCTGGAACGCCGCATAGTCAGATGGGACGGTGGGTGTCTCTTGAGGCTCCGGACTTTCAATTAGGGTGGATGCAACTTGGGCTCGGACTGGACTTATAGGCTGTTTGGGCCTACAACGAGACAGTTCCTTAAGCACGACTTGCTCCAGCGAGTTACCTCACATGGTTCCTATCTGACTTCTGGAGAGTGGAGAGTGACCCAGGATGATATCCACGGTGGGTCCCTCCAGTACCAGAAAGGTAATGGTCTCCCCATGCAGACATCCGACTCTTAACTTCATAGTTAGTTAACCCGCCCACACCCTAGCGGTTTTCCCTGAATGGTCTCGACTCGGGCTTGACGTTGGTGGGGCAGACGGAGATGGCTTAGGAGGTCATGGGATATGAAATTGCTTGAAGAGCCCAAGTCAACAAGGGCAGAGACTGAAACAGAAGCATCTGGGGTGAGTAGTTGGACTGGTAACAAGGACAAAGTAGCGATTTCTGGTTCGAGTTGTAGGGTATAGTTGACTGGACAGGCGTTAATGAAATGGCCTGCAGCAGCGCAGTAAAGACAGAGTCCAGCCGTCAGGTGGCGAGCAGGCTCAGCGCGAGAGAGTCTGGTGGAGTCCAGCTGCATTGGTTCTGGTACTGGGTACTGGTGGTGGATGCAGCAGGCTGGTGGGCAGCTTCGTCGGGCTGGCAGGCTGACAACAGTTGGGAGATGCGTGTGGCTCTTTGCATGAAGCTGTCTAAACCCATCATGTCATCGTAGATTGCCATTTGGGCGCGAATGTGAGGAACCAAACCTTGCCGGTAGGCACTGAAGAGGGCAGCCTCATTCCAGCCACTAGTTGCCGCTAGTGTATGAAATTGCAGGGTGTAGTCGCTGGCGCAGCCGCAGTAGCTGGTCGGAGATGGATAGCATTCCTGTAGCAGAGCCAAACACTTCCTTGAAATGATTATTGAAAGCATCAAATGAGTTGATTATGGTACTATTGGCGTTCCATATTGCTTGGGCCCACAACAGCACTGCAAAAAAATACTTTTCTTACTAATAATTTTAGTCTTGTTTCCAGCCAAAATATCTAAAATTTCTTAAATCAAGAAGGATTTTCTAGAGAAGTAAAAATGATTGTCTTGTTTTCAGAAAAAAAAAACACGTCAAAATTAAGTGAGTTTTTGCTTGAAACAAGCAAAATAATCTGCCAATGGGGTAAGAAATATAATCTTATGTCAAACAGAAAACAAGATTATTTTTCTTACCCCATTGGCAGATTATTTAGCTTGTTTCAAGCAAAAACTCACTTAATTTTGACATGTTTTTTTTACTTGACTAGAAAATCCTTCTTGATTTAAAATTTTTTAGATATTTTGGCTGGAAACAAGACTAAAAATATAAGTAAGAAAAGCATTTTTTGCAGTGAGTGCTCTGCCGGTTAACAAGGAAATCAAGAATGCTACCTTCAATCGTTCCGTGGAGAATTTCTGCAGCTGCATCTCAGTAAATAATGCCACTCGCAGAAGGAAGCCACTGCACTCAGCTGAGGTCTTCTGTCACAATACAAGCCAGAGACACAAGGGGTGAATGCAAACAGGAGGGTTTATTGAACAATGTGGAAAATGAGAGGGCAGGTGAGTAGCTTCTAAAGGTGAGGAAACAACAGGTAAGTATCAGGTAAGGAGTCAGGTTTTGGTTCAGCAGGGTGAACGGTAGACCGGACAGCTTGGGACTGAGTGGAGTGTGGTGATATAGCCGGCTTGATGAGTGACTGCAGGTGCGGGTGATAAGAATTCGGGTGATCGGCGTAGGTGACGGCGGTGACGAAAGTGACTGAGGTGTTTCCCTGACAGTTGTAGATATATATTTTTTGTACATTACATTTTAAAGCAGTTGTTTTATAAAACCAGTCACCGTGGTTGACTGTGTTCAGTCTTGCTGGGTTCTTAATACGTAACAATCAACAAAACTTGATCTATGTTTACTAAAAGGCTAAATAAATATGATATAAATTACATTTTATCGCTGGTAAATTTATCTGAATATGTTACATCCAGCACTCTAACTGTAGGAGTCATAAAGGTATTAATACCATTGCATAATGTCTTTTCTATAGCCTGTGTTGCTTGCATGTTTGAATGCATTATTTTATTATTTTCCGTACTCCCCTTGTGGTGAATGAGATTAATTGCATCCATTTTGGCATTTCCTGGAGGTAGCCATCTTAAACAGGATGAGGGAAGGTAAACAGTTATTTGACCTGCACATCAACTATCTTTCACTTCACAGTTTTGTCTTATTTCAAGTATTTATGTCTTTGTTATGTAAGGTCCACGAATTTGGTCCAAGGATGGTATCCAATCATGGATGAAGGTTTCCTGCGTTTGGTCTTTTCAGTGCGCAAAGTTATTACATTTAGGATAAATTCTAATCTGACTCCATTTTATTATGACCTCGAATTTAGGTTGAAATACAAATTGGTTCATCTGTTCCTAGTTGTTATTCTTCTGACATTTGATTATTCTAGTTAACTCTTTACTTTATTACTCGTTCATTAGGAATCTATGTCGCTCAGGGTGTATCATGCCGGCCGAAGTACATGTACCCCACGAACACAAACTCTCCAGTCTGATCATTAGTCAGAGGTTATGACTAACTATTTAATAGACCGCTTCATGCTTGTCATTTTTAAATAGTGGCCCTGTTTATCCCCCTACAGTCACCTATGTAACAGCTTAGTTAAAGCTCAAACAATAATCAGAGGTTATGGCTAGCACTATGATACTTAAATAGTGTTTCTATATAGCCCCCTATAGCTAATCTAACTATATAACAACTTGACTAAAACTGAGACAATAGCCAGAGGTTATGGCTAGTAGCCTACTATGAAATATGCCCGAACCATGCTAGTATCTCAATAGTCTTTTATCTAGCCCCCCATAGTTAATGCAACTGCATAACAACTTAACTAAAGTCAAGCAGTTAGTCAGAAATCTAGAAACTCACCTGATGTGCCCCGTGCTCCATCTAACCTGAGATCTAGTCTGTACTAACCCTGGACGCATGTTTGTGGTAACATACGCCTTCACTTAATCTACTTGAGAAAATAATTCATTAAAATCAAATAAAATCAAATATAACAATTTATTATCAGTCAGGTAAATATGTATTGTGCCAATTATACAGCCAATTCAACAATATCAAATCAATACAAACCATCAAAATATCAAAGATGAATCTAAGAGTAAGCATACCTGACTTGAGAAAAATGCATAGTATGAAGTGAGCGAACACACTTCATCCTATGGGTTCATTCCGGCTACAGAAGCCCCTGATCCTTTTGCAACATTTCCTTAAGTACCTCAGACCAAGACCAACAAGGATGGGTGAAGGGGTTTAAGAAGAAACAAATGGAAGTTTCCTGCACCTCCACTCTGTGGGGTGTCTCGAAGACGCCCGTGCATGTTTGTACTGTCTGTTTCTCAGGACATCAAAAGTATCTGAGGTTCTTTCATCCTTACAGTTACAATAAACACCAGTCTTTGTCAAACAGGCTTTGGAGTTTTTCAATTTTACTTTCCCACACAGAAGTGGCTATATATAAAAAGGAAGCCGCTACACTCACAATGCACAGCTTTCAACCATGCACAACAACTTCTCATTTACTTGGTATTTAAAATGTTATAGGAATTGAGTAAAATAATCAATGCTGGTTCATTTTGATTTATTACTAGCATGTAATTAATATCACATGCTAAAAACAGTTAGTTTAGTTTTTTTGTTTGTTGGTTTTTTATGTTAGCAAACTTCCAAGCACTCTTTATGCCATAGTAATAATTTTAAAGTATTTTTTTAAAAACATAATCAACAAACATATTTAATTTTTAACGAAATTAACAAACATAGTTTTGCATAGCTGAAATATGTAAACAGGTTTGTATTCAGAAATTTGAAAACATCCATGATTTGAGTTGTCAAAAAAATCCTTAACTTTTTTTTTTTATTCTAAGTAATGAGAAGCCAACTGAAGTCTCTCCAGTTTGCCAGGGAATTGAACAACTTAAAACAAGGTAAAATAATAAGTATATACTTATGCTAAAAATATAAGTAGTTGAATCGGAATTTTCGAATCTTGCCAATAGTCGACTGATAGTTGAATCATATGTTTGGGGCAGGGGGGAAAATACATTACCAAGAGTCAAGTCAGACATTCGACAGTCATAATTACTGACGTTAACACACAGGGAAAATGTGTAATGGACACCTTGCAGATACAAAGATAATGTTTTATATTTTGATTAAATGATAATTAACATTAAACATCTGCAAAATCCTAAGAATTCAGAACATTTTTATAATAGTGCTCTCATTATAACGTTATGTATATGACAGTAGTTATTAATGTTCTGAAGATGACCTTTAGAATGAATCATATGATAGCAGGTTTTTAATCAATGGGATTTAACTCATCATTTATCTCATATAGAATACTCTTCGTTATGTATACAACATAACGTTAATAGTACGACTTATAGGCTATCTGCACAAAATGCCCCAAATGCATGAACGTGCCTGCGCTATGATTTGAGTTGTCAAAATAAATCCTTCACTTTTTTTTTTTAATTCTAAGTAATGAGAAGCCAGCTGAAGTCTGTCCAGCTTGCCAGCGAACTGAACAACTTAAAACAAGGTAAAATAATAAGTATATAATTATGCGGTCACACTTTATATTAGGTGGCCTTAACTACTATGTACTTACATCAAAAAATAAGTACAATGTGCTATTGTGTTCATATTGTATTGCAAAACACTATTGCTGCTATTGAGGGGGATACGGGTAAGGTTAGGGACAGGTTTGGTGGTATGGGTCGGTTTAAGGGTGGGTTAAGGTGTAAGGGATGGGTTAACAGTGTAATTACAAATGTAATTACAGAAATGAATTACAGATGTAATTACATATAGGTATTTTTAAAATAATATACATACAATGTAAAAACATGTATGTACACAATAAGTGCATTGTATCGAATGATTAATTTAAATGTAAGTACATAGTAGTTAAGGCCACCTAATATAAAGTGGTACCAATTATGCTAAAAATATAATAAGTATAAAGTAATAATTGAAAAAAAGACCAATGAACGAACCTCATGTCCTACATGTATTATTGTTTTACTGTATACATTTGTATTCTTTTAATGCAGTGAATATCAATATAAAGAGCAGCTGGAGCAAACAAGGTAATATAAACTAAAGTAATTTATAATGTTACTAAACAGTGTATTGTAATCATATGTTATGTTTTTGTATACATATTTGTGCACCTAAAGTAATGAATAAAAATGCATAGTTTAATGTCGTTTAGATCTTGATACTACTTATAAAAGTGCATATAAATCATCCTCACAACATTTTAAAAACCTTTTCTGCAAATAAAAAAATAAGTTTTCACAGTTAAAAATCACAAAATAATTTCTATTTTTACATTGTGTATTATTATTTATGCTATATTTCTAGACATGAACTTGAACAATACAAGAAGAATTTTGAGCACTTCCAAGCAAGGTATAGTATTATAGAATATATTGTTATTTTCAGGAAACCTTAGCAATAGTTTTGTCTATGGGTGTCCCCGGCTAAGGATTTACATAGTCGAATCGGAATTTTCGAATCTTGCCAATAGTCCACTGATAGTCGAATCATATGGGGGGGGGGGGGGGGCAAAATATATTAAATCATTAAGTAATCATTAAGATTACTTACAACAGAACAGCACAACGCATTTTATGGATGACTGTTTCATGAACCTAGGAGAGGAGGTAACATTAATTCTGACTTTGCTATGACAATCTGGCGCTTCTGAATCAGCGACTGTATGTTTTGTTATTAGTTTAAGTATTTGCTATTGTCTGTTCAAATGCGGAGTTTTGTGTGAGAGAGGGAGACACGGTCACACAACTGCAGCTTGTGTACTGCAAACACATACGAGCTTCATCACTGTGTCTGTCATGCAACTCTGTTCCCCTCTCCGGCTTGAACTGATGGACTTTATTAACTAAGGACATTATTAACTGTCTTTACGTTTGTTTTGAAAGCTAAAGCTCGCGATTATGGAAAGAGGCGTTACATTTCCGACTCGTGCTTGTGGTGTTCGGCCAACCACAATGCACTGTGCCAGTTGGCCAATCAGAGCAGACTGTGCTTGTCGGTAGGAGGGACTTTGTATCTCTGTTCCCTCCTTCCGACAACGAAGGCTACATAACATAACTGAGATGTTCCCTTTCAGTCTGTCACGTTCGACTTTACATCAACACTGATGGGGTCATATAGAGGTCCCTATGGAAAGTGCCACAACCAGAACTGTAAGCAAGCAATTGTTGGGGTGCATAGACACATCCTTCTAGGAATGTGAAAATCACAGCACAGATCACTGTCCTTAAAGGAAAGGAGGTGACCCACACTCGGCATATGTGCTCTGCATTTCACCCATCCAAGTGCACACACACACACAGCAGTGAGTAGTGAAACACACAAACACCGTTAACACACACCCAATGCTGCAGCACCCCAGGGAGCAGTTGGGGGTTCGGTGCCTTGCTCAAGGGTCTCAACACAGTCGTGGTATTGAGGGTGGAGAGAGCACTGGACATTCACTCATCCCACTTACAATACCTGCTGGACCTGAGACTCGAACCCGTGACCTTTGGGTTACAAGCCCGGCTCTAACCATTAGGCCACGACTCCCCCCCCACGATTGTCCTGACCCCACAACAGTGAACTGACAGTGACAAGACGGACAGTGAACTGTCCACAGAAAGACACGGGTTTACCAAGGAAACCATAACATTGAAAATAATTATTAGATTTCGCCCAGCCCACAGCTCTGCAGATGTCTACTAGAGAGGCACTAGGTGCCAATGCCCAAGAGAAGGCAGCACTCCGAGTGGAGTGAGCTCTCAAGTTGCGACGTGCGATGAGCGTGTACTCCCCTTGATGGTTGATGTACTCAACCATCACAGTGTTGTCTGTGGGGTCAAGTACATGCTTGTCTTGCAGCAGTAGACAGAACTGGCAAAAAGCAAGCAGCACTGCTTCAAATTTGAGGCAACTGATATGCAACTGCAGTTGAGTTTCCGTCCAGGAGCCCGAAGTTGCTTGCCCATTGCATACAGTGCCCGAGCCCATCTTGGAGGCATCTGTTGTAAATAAAGAATAATAATAAAGAATAAGAATGTTGTGGCAAAAATATGCCTCGCCACTTGCTTCAGGGATACACCTGCCCATAGAAAAGCAAGGTCTGACCAGGGGCGAAAAAGCCAGCAACAAACCAGAGTAACGCCCACCTGGTGTGTGCTGCAACGCTATGCTCATCTCGGGAATCGCCAGTGCTGAAACGGTCTCATATGCAGCAATCCGAGCAGCCTAACTGCCACTGTAGGGCTGTAAAACCTGGCTGGAGAGACAGGCTCTATTGCATCCTTTCGATAAAGGTCTACGATCTCTGCACGCAGGACAGGGGCATCCTTGTCTGTTACTGACGTAAAGAAGATACCCCTGAACCTGGGAGGGTGCCTGGGAAATTTAATCGTATAGCCGAGTTGAATCGTCTGGATGAGCCAGCAAGATGTGTTGGGGAGCACTACCCAGGCCCCCAAGCACCAAAAGGGACAATATCCAACGTACCCACGGTCAGGCGGCAAAGTGGAGGAAGAGAGCCCAACTCAGGAAGCATAGCGTCCCTGAGTAGAGGCAGAGAAAAAGCTCTTACCTGATTCCCTGAATCCCATGGCAATATGTCAAGGGCAGCATGAGGAGGCAAAACGCCCTGCATCCACAACCTCTTGCATGCCAAAAAAAGTGCGTCGGAACTGTGAGGAAGCAAAGCGTCGCTCCCCATCAGATCCCAACATGTATGATCCAGAGATAAAGAAAACTGCTCTTTTGTTGAGAAACCAGGGTCTCAGTGGAAGAACAGTGATGTTGCAACTGACATCTTATCCTCTTCAGGAGCCCTGAATGAGATACTGGGTCCGCTGCAGGATAGAGCAGCACCTTCTTCCGGGAGCTTAATGGCGCTGTGCTGCGAGGAGTAGGACATCTGTGGGGGCTGGCGTGGCAGAACATTCCTGACAGTGATCCTCAGGTCACCCTTGTCTCTAGCCAGTGCAACCCTGTGGTCTTTACAACCAGAGGAACTGGACTGGGTAATATCCCAGGGCAGCCTCATAATAAGCTGCGACCTCAGCGTAGCTATGGGTATGCACTCGCATGAAAGCCATCTCAGCATGTTTACGGCCCAGACATGTGAGACAGCTATCGTGCCCGTCATCATCATAGGCAAGGAAACTATCAAACCCAGAAACACATGGTCGGAAAGACATCTCGAAAGACACTCAAGACAGTTCAAGCTATTACAGGAAAGTGCTCTTTTAGGATGGAGCACCCAGGGGCAGAACACAACACTTATCTGTGTGATTTGCAGGGGGAACACATTGCTGAATGCGCTGTCTGGAAACACAGCCGAGAAGCTCCTGAAGACTTGTCTTTCTTGTCGTTTTTCTTTTTAATAGGTCACTAAAAAGGCGCTCATGCCATTAGTCATAGGCTGAATCTTGTAATGCTCAGAAGTGATTGGGGCTCCTAAGTGAGACCCCTAATGTCAGTGCCGACTTAACGATGAACGTGACTGACTGAAAGGGAACTGGGAGATTGATTGTGTAGTGATTTGTAAACAAAGAAGATAATTTTCTACTCAGTTCTGCAACAATAGAGAAAATTAGGCTACTTTCACATTGTAGGCAAATGTGGCCCAAATCCGATTTTTTTTTGCTCACATGTGACTCAGACCTGTTTTTCTCATGACAGTGTGAACAGCACAAACCACATGAAATCTGATCTTTTCAATTCCAATTTGTGCCACTTCCACATGTGGTTCTAAATCCAACACAGGTCAGATGTTTTGCAATGTGACCGCAGTCTAAACAGTCATATCGGAATTCATGCGACTTTTACTTCACTCTAGATCAACATTTGTCACAATTCTGTGCTCATGGGAGTCACTTCAATGATTTTACATACCCAAAGTTATCAAGACAGTTGCGAAAGGTACTGTAGGGTTACTTTAAGATTGAATGGAGATTTTGACTTCCGGTTATGAGGTGTGCAGAGTAGTCGCGCTCGCTTGGCCTGCTCCCGCAGTTTATCTTTAAGTTTCTTGTTAAAGTTTTCTTTTTACATCTTTAGTGCCAACAAAGTATTCTAAACGGGCTGTAATTGTTTGGATCGCTTCATCATGTCTAAAGCTAAAGGAGAACTCGCAGAAAAGGAAAAGGAGTGCCCACCGATTTCTATGGCCGACATAAGTTCGCTGTTGGATAAACACAGAGCGGCCCTTTCTGCCGATTTCAAATCCTCATTCGAGTCCCTTGCTTCTACGCTGGATAGCATTCAGTCAACTATTAACGATCACGGGCAACGCATTGATTCTATCGAAGTTAACGCCACTTCAGTTGACCAACGGCTCCAGCAACTTGAGGGCGCCTACTCCGCGTTGCAGAAAGACAATGATCTGCTCAAACAAAAAGTAGCTGATCTGGAGGGACGCAGCAGACGTCAAAACATTCGGATCATTGGATTACCTGAATCGATCGAAGGGCCTCGTCCATCAGCTTTTTTCTCTCAATTGCTCATCGATGTGCTTGGTCCGGAGGTCCTCACTTCGCCCCCCCGAGATAGATCGAGCGCATCGGAGCTAAGCCAGCGCCGGGAGGAAAACTGCGGCCCGTCATCTTGCGTTTCCACCGATTTCAAGTTAAAGACCTTGTAATCCGAGAGGCTCGCAAACAGGGCATCCTGCATTACAAGGACCATCCGATTCACCTGTTTGATGACTACAGCCCCAAAGTATTGAAGCAACGCACCGAGTACAGAGGTTCGATGGCTGAGCTATACAAACGTGGGTACAAGCGTTTGTTATTCAGAACGAACTCAAGCAGCATAGTAAATGACAGTGAGCCTGTGCTTATGTTTTACTGTGTTATACACTACACTGTATTTTAAATTTACAAATGTAACAGGTGTGCAGTATTATTGAATGATATGTTACATTACCATAAAATAAAGAAAAGGTATTACTTTGTATTGGAGCATTAAAAGTGGAAGCATATTCAATGTGGATATGATAATGTCAGTGTCACATTACTTAATATTTGTTACAAATACAAATGTTTGAAATTTACATCTAATAATTCCTACAATAAACTTTACAATTTCTACATGTCATGGACGTACTTTGTTATCTGTCCTTATTTAACAGGAACTACATTAGACAACTCCTGCACATATGCCCGAATTAAGAAATCGTTGAATTTTTTTTTTTTTTTTAATTAATTCCTTCCTTAATTTTAGTGAAAATGTGAGCACATTGTGTTATTTAATTCCCATTATTAAACAAGAAACGAATAAATAAAACCTGGCCACGATTTACTGTAGCCAAAACAATGAAACACAATACCAGACAAATTAATAAAACGTCTAAGTTTAAAAGTTATTTCATTATTCAACAAATACATTATATAAAAAAAAGTAAGTTGTACAAAAAAGCCTTAGCTATTTTTATTCGTCTTGTCAAAATACTAAATTCGTTTGACATTTTTCTGTTAACACAGTAGGAAAAGTGTCGCAGAAAAAAAAAAAAAATAGGACTTCTGTCAATTAAAATTATAGGCTATGCAAAATATAAACAAAACTGAGTTGATCTTCCTTCAAGGACAGCGCATCATCCACACTTTGCTCCACACTTATTCTGCTGTCACTGATCGACAACCTGCCTGTTCTGAGGGCCGTATATCACCATCGGTAGCCTGCTCTGAGCATCACTGCGCACAGACCCCGCAAACAAAATACATGTTACTGACCACTACCGCGTTATTCCCGCGGCGCAAGAAATCTGGTCGGTCCCGCAGTTATTGCGTTAATGCAGACCTCTACTTTGCAGCCCCTGCTTCGGAGCTCAACTTTCCCAAACCCCAACCTTCAACTGGAATTACACAAATTAAAATTCAGTCACACTGCTGGGGGCTATTTTTATTTTTTTGCTTAACGTAACATGTTCTATCTTAAACAAAAATAATTATGTGTAACATTAAAGTGTGTTTTCAGCTGCAGAATACACACACATTTCTGATACAGATCTAATATTTCAAGTTTTTTCCGTGCCAGTGATCCTGCTGACCACAACTGGACTATGAATTAACTTTGGTCTTTGTGTCCGCAAAGCAAGAGAATGGTTAGTCATTAATCCCACTTCATAATAATAATAATGCACCTCAAAAATTAAGTTAAATAAATGTTTAATTTATGTAACCCGCACCTGGACGCCAGCGCACTGAACGCTCTCTGTTTGCACACATCATTGTTTACGAACAGATTAAATGAAACGTGACAAGTCAGTGAGCAGTAATGGCGTCGACGCGATGCAGTGCATGCCACGTGGGGGATGGGAAATGCTGAATGAAATCTCACGGGATCCACTCTGCGTGCAGCTCGAGGCAAGGCTGCATCTCGCGGTAGTTTGATGTCGTGGGGGATGGGATCTCGCGAGAAAGTTGTTCATGGGTTCACCAATGTGGGCCCCAGATAAGATGCCTATTTTGAGCCCATGCCCACTCTGTACCCCTGTAACCCATGTGAAACCCATGTGGACCCCACATTAACGTGTTTGCTGGGTAGTTAACAAAAACTATACCCAGCATGGGTAAAAAAAAAAAAATTAAAATGAAAAACAACCCAATTAAATGACCCAGCAGGCTCAACCCAGCTTGGGTTAAAAAAATAAATAAATAAAAACAGCATTTCGCACTAATAATAAATTAACTCAAATATTGATTGAAAATGACTATTGCTGGCTTAAAATGAACCAAAATACTGTAGGTTGGTAATTTAAAAATCAGACACAGAATTACTAGAGGCAACAGTAATAATCAAAAGGTGAACATTTGCTAATATTGTAGGCTAAGTGAAAACACCCATGGACAACAAAATACAAATTGAATTACACAGTTTTCAATATTGTACACATTTTGTACTTGTAAGAAGCATTTCAGAAATAAAAATACAACATTTAAAAGTGATATTTAATTTATAATATATTTTCGTTTCCAAGGATGGGGAAAATACAGTGACTTGTATTTGTTTGCAGCTCTGGAAATAGCGCTGTAGACTGATAAAACAAAAATTGAAATACACAAATAACATTTTTCAGGCCCGATCAAACACACCTGAACCAGCTAACCCAAGGTGTTCAGTGCTTGATCATTACAGACCGGTGTGTTGGAGCAGGTCTATAAAATGCCGCGTGCCACCCGAGACAAACTTTCTCTCTCTCTTTTCCTTTACACAGCTGCTGTTGCAGCCATTAAAATAATTCAGTTTTGGTTCTTAATGGCAAAGTGATTATATTTCGTTTCATTTCTTTATTAAGTTAATTTAGAAACATGATTGGAACATTTTATGTTAGTTAATTTCAAGTTGTATTTATTATTTCTTTAAATACCAAGCGGCCAGCGCCAGACAGTGAGTTGAACATATGTTTGATCAGTTTAGCCTTCTCAAATAAACACGATATGGGACATAAAAAAAACTTCATGCATTTCACAATATACTGTACATTAAAAAATGTAAGATAAATGTGTGATAAATATAAAATCGTTTGTGCTAAAGGTGGAAGCTGAAGCGCACTTTGAAGGACATGGAGGCGCTAGCGAGATCACTTGCATTTTGTTTTTCTTAAGAGTGGAAAATTAAAATACGCCGTGATTTTCCCTCATAAAGGTAAGATTATACATCATTCGAAGCCGCAAACAGTTTTATTTATACTCACTATATCAACAAAATGTTTTGCTTTTTAAAATAAAGAAAACAAACAGGGTCTTGATCTTGAGCAGGAACACTTCACAAGAACTGAACCGATACTCAGCAAATACGCCTCACTGACATAATAAATATATTTATAGAATGCTATAAAATACTACTTTACAACGAAATAATTAAAATAAAAAATTAAAAACTCTTTCATTAACCTATGTAATCCATAGAGATGCATTTCTCTCTAAAGGCGCTTCCAATGAGGAGATACGGGGAGTAAGTGTGGAGCAAAGTGTGGATGATGCGCTGTCCTTGAAGGACGATTAACTCGGTTTAGTTTATATTTTGCTTAGCCTATAATTTTAAATGACAGATGTCCTATTTATTTATTTCTCTCTGCGACACTTTTCCTACCGTGTTAACAGAAAAATGTCAAACAAATAAAAATAGCTAAAAGGCTATTTTGTACAACTTCCTTTTTCTCTCTCTCTGCTACACTTTTTCCTATTGTGTTGTAAATGTTAAATGAATGACAAGACGAATAAAAATAAATACAATTTTTTTACAACATTTTTATTTTCTCTGTGACACTTTTTTCCCTCAAAGTCAACAAATTCAAGACTTGACAAGACAAATAAAATAACATATGCAATTTTGTGCAGACTACACTTTTATTTGTTAGCCTATCTCTCTTTCAGTAATGGAAATTTAAATATGAGATTCTGGAAACGAGATCTAAATTTAGTGAGAATGGTCGGGTCGGGAAGAAAATTATTCTAATTAAGCAGACAGCGGGTGAACAAAGAGTGAATAGCGGGAGCAGGTGGGTGGGTGAGGGACAAAAAAAAAAAAACAGTCCCACATAGACTTCTACTTCACATTTCCACTTTATTGAGCAAGCGTGTCAACTGTCCCTTTGCGCCACCTGGTTGTGATTTTGCAAATGACTTTCACATCTGAGTAATTCGTATTTGCCGCTGCAGCATTACCTCGACGGTAAGCGCTAGGGTGACCACCCGTCCCGCATTTTGCGGGACAGTCCCGAAATTGGGAGCTTTGTCCCGCGTCCCGCAAGACGTAAGCTGCGTCCTGCATTTCAATTATTCTGGTTTTTTTTGTTTGTTTTTTTTTGCATCCCAGAAACTAAAATACCAAAATAAGAAATACATTAAAAACTGTGACTGGCATTTAAAAATCCATTTTCGCAGCCATCATGTTCTAGCTGTGAAAATAACCAACCGACGCAGTGGTAGAGAGGGGGTTTTCCGCTGATGACGACTGGGTGGACGGCGCAAAGGATGTGCGGACCTCAAGGAAATGGTCGAGCGCACAATGGAAAAACACGATATTCTCCTTTAATTAAAAAAAAAATAAAATTAAAATAATAATAATAATAAAAAAAAACGCAATTGCAGCTTTCAAACACGACTTTCTTCTCATTTTAATAGTTCGTTTGAGGTGGTTTCTATGGCGTTATTTTAATGACAAGTGTCCAGAATGCATTATTGTAATGCGAGAGTGCAACAAATGTCTCCGCTGCAGAATTCTCTTCACTCTCACACAAAAGAGATGTGCTCTACGTGTTTACATTAGGCCTACGTGTGCGCGCTCAAAACTTATACTCTCTCCTGGATATAATGTTGCCAGAAGCGCAACCTGGAGTGTGGGCATCCAACGGCAGAAACATAAGTATTTAAATAGCACAACAGTAGTAAATGTATCTGTCTTACACGTGTCCCGCATTGTCCCGCAAAATCACATCTACTGTCCCGCAACAGATCTATTGCCAGGTGGTCACCCTAGTAAGCGCGGCAGTAACAGGCATTCCGGTTGACTACCTACTGTAGATGAACATGCAGAGTAAGATGGGTGTGTTGTAGTTTGCATAAGTTTAAGGTTAGAAAACATAGTTATGAATGGATTTGGATGGATCCCTTGGAACCAGAGGTCTTCTTCTTGCCCTCTAGGAGGTGTCTGGCTGTTGTCCTGGCATCTTTATCTGATGGTGTTGGACAGTTTGCTTATGTTAGTCCACCAAGATCCAATCAAAGTGTAGCAAACCTTTGTCCACTGTTGTGGTCAGAGAGGGGCCCTGCCATGAACTGGGTCCTGGAATGTGCTGTCCACTACAGGTCTGAAACAAATGGTCCATACATTTACAATAACAAATGAACAGCACTCCTCAGGAACTTCTTGTAGATTGCAGGATCTCCAGTGGGAGCTCCTGACATTATCTATTGTATCTAACCCTTTTGTCTTCAGGTATAAAGTTCTGTCTCACAGACAGAACTTTGGGAGAAGATAGGACTCTTACAAGGGTTAAAATATTTTAAATACTGACAAGCTAACATTGCTGTTGAAGACCTGCTACACTGCTACCTTCAATAAATTGCTCTCCCCATAAGAATTTTAGTACAAGCTTATTTTATGTTTTGGAGAAACCTAGTACATCAGTGAGCCACCTAAATCACTGCTCAGTCAAATGCAGCAAAATCTAACAATGGGTTAAAAATGCAAACAATGATTAGACCAATGTAAAAATGCACTTTAAATAAATGACACAGTCATTTTACTTTCTTAAGTGTAATAGCCAGAACAAAACACAGAGGTTTATCTCTTGAATCTGAAGATTTGCTGCATCAACTCATTGTTCTTGCTCCAGTCATGAATACTTACAGACCAAAGATTTTATAAATAATTTTAACAATTTTAATGTTGCAGCATTGTGTTGTGTCTGGTTTGGACATTGTGTAACAGACACTATAGAAGTAATCTATTATTTTCAGAGTGTTAAATTGTGGTCATCTGTTTGTTACACTTAAAAATGCAGTGCTGAATTTGTAGCTTTTATTTTGTATCATTTCACAACTTTGTAAGGAATGGAAGTTATTTTCTTTAGAAACTGACAGCATACCAGAGATGCTGTTGAGGAAAAGAAACTTATTTTCTTTAGAAACTGACAGCATACCAGAGATGCTGTTGAAGAAAAGAAACTTATTTTCTTTAGAAACTGACAGCATACCAGAGATGCTGTTGAGGAAAATAAACTTATTTTCTTTAGAAACTGACAGCATACCAGAGATGCTGTTGAAGAAATGAAAGTTATTTTCTTCAGAAACTGACAGCATACCAGAGATGCGGTGAGAGAACACATTGTGTTCAAACAAACAAACTGTCCAAACACGATGGAAAAAGATTGAACTGTCATGCATGCAACATATTTAGAGAATGCTATTGTTATGGTGCACACAGCAGGGAGGGACGAGGAACACGGACACGAGGATAAACTTCAAAATAACAGTCTTTAATCAGAACATAAAGGCAGGGCAAGACAAGGCAAGGCAGACACGGACAGGAACACCGGGGAATAACGAGTAGACCAGACAAAAGCTAACTAAACAGGCAGGAACTAATATACACATGACAATCACTGATAATAAGACGAAACACGGCTGGACAAGACTTAACTAATAATCACACTTAACGAAGACAGGAACAAGACCAAATATGGACACAAGAGGCGGGAACACATGACACACACGACAGAGGACGTAACAGTACTCCCCCCTCCCGACCCGCGCCGTAACAGTTCCACCAGGGGGGGGGGGTCGGCACTCTGGAGGCCCCTCAGGACAGACATGGACAGGAACACAGGACGGGGACCTCCAGAGTGAAACAGACAGACGGAGGCCCTGGCAGGGCTGGGAGCTCAGGCGGGGAATCCAGGGGGTATTAAGAGCCCTACAGGGCTTAACGGACAGGGACAGGACAGGCCAGACACACACAGGACAGCCCACAGGAACAGGAAGCCCTCCTGGGCTAGCTCGGAAGCTGAGGCTTCTTCTGGGCATGACAGGGAGTCAGGGGCCCTCACAAGGTCCCTCAGCAACCGCCTCCACTTACACTGCCCCAGACGAGTCTCCATGGACCAAGACAAGGTTTTTAAAATGTTCCTGTGGGCACGACAAAACGGCACTCCTGGCCATTACGGGTGGACTTGCTCCACTGGGACCCGGAACTGGACTGGAGTCAGCAGCGGCCGGCGGGCTTGAGCTCCAGGCGGGCTTGCCATACGCACTTCAGGTGGGCTTGCCACACTCCAGGCGGGCTAGCCACATGCGCTTCCAGGTGGGCTAGGGTGAGCCACGGACGGCGGCGTGATCTCCCGCGAACGGCTGGCCTGGGTATGCCGCGAACACAGGCGTGAGGGGAGCCGCGAATGGCGGGCTCCATCATCGGCAGGGGCCGGCAGGCTTGAGGAAGCCGCAGCCGGCGGCAGGCCGGGGTGAGCCGCGGACGGCGGGTGGGCTTTCCCCACGGACGGCGGCGTGCTTCTCCCACGAACGGCGGGCCTGGGTGAGCCGCGGACGGAGGCGTGATGTCCCGCAAAAGACGGGTCAGGGTGAGCTGCGAACGGCGGCGGCGCTTTCCCCGTGAACTGCGGGCTGGAGAGAGCCTCGAACGGCGGCAGACTGGAGGGGCTCATGGTCCTGGACTCGCAGCATTCGCGGCGATCCCGCCGAACTCCCACGCCTTTCCGTGGGCTAGAGCGGGAAGGACGAGCGGCAACTTCCTTGCCGCGGAACAGACAAAACTAACAGGAACCAAAAACAAAAGACTTAAAAAGAACGGAAAACAAAACGTGGTGAAGGGGCGCCGCTTACTGTATTGGTCTGGTCTTCTGTCACGGTGCACACAGCAGGGAGGAACGAGGAACACGGACACGAGGATAAACTTCAAAATACAGGTCTTTAATCAGAACATCAAGGCAGGGCAAGACAAGGCAAGGCAGAGACGGACAGGAACACCGGGGAATAACGAGTAGACCAGACAAACACTAACTGAATAGGCAGGAACTAATATACACATGACAATCACTGATAATAAGACGAAACACGGCTGGACAAGACTTAACTAATAATCACACTTAACGAAGACAGGAACAAGACCAAATATGGACACAAGAAGCGGGAACACATGACACACACGACAGAGGAGGTAACAGCTATAAAATACTACTTTACAACGAAATAATTAAAATAAAAAATTAAAAACTCTTTCATTAGCCTATGTAATCCATAAAGATGCATTTCTCTCTAAAGGCGCGTCCAGTGAGGAGATATGGGGAGTAAGTGTGGAGCAAAGCGTGGATGATGTGCTGTCCTTGAAGGACGATCAACTCGGTTTTGTTTATAATTTGCTTAAGCTATAATTTTAAATGACAGATATCCTATTTATTTATTTTTCCTACTGTGTTAACAGAAAAATGTCAAACGGATTTAGTATTTTGACAAGATGAATAAAAATAGCTGAAAGGCTATTTTTGTAGAACTTACTTTTTTCTCTCTCTGTGACACTTTTTCATATTGTGTTGTAAATGTTAAACGAATGACAAGACGAATAGAAATAAATACAATTTTTGTACAATATTTTTATTTTCTTTGACACTTTTTTCCCTCAAAGTCAACAAATTCAAGACTTGACAAGACGAATAAAATAAGACTTGACAAGACGAATAAAATAACAAATACAATTTTGTGCAGGCTACACTTTTATTTGTTAGCCTATCTCTCTTTCAGTAGCGGAAATTTAAATGTGAGATTCTGGAAACGAAATCTAAATTTAGTGAGAATGGGCGGGTCGGGAAGAAAATTATTCTGATTAAGCGGACAGCGGGTGAACAAAGAGTGAATGGAAAAAAAAGAAAGAAAAAAAAACAGTCCCGCGTAGATCTCTGCTCTAACATGATCTCACAGAATTCCGTGTAATGACCACGGACTCTTAACCCCCGAATCTGTGGTGGCATCACGGAATCACCGAAAATTCCGTGATGGGCTCACAGAAGTGAAACCAATGTAAGTCAGTGACAGGCATCAGCCGTGCTCCACGCACAGATCCACTGGTTCAACACTTTAAATAGGAAACCCAGCATCAATATGCCGATGCGATACTGGGAATTTTATCGTCATAATTAAATTATATATTGAGTAACAACATTGCCATTATACTGCTTGTTTATGGACCTGTGTGTGTTTTATATTGTTCAGAAGTGGGTAGGTTTAGGGTAGGGGTGGGTACGGTGGCCGGGAAGTGCAAAACAACATTACAAAATGTGAAACACTTTTACGAAGCTCAAGACAAATTTACATTTTGGAAAACATTTTTACCTATCATAAAACACAATTACATGGGAAAAACACTTTTACCAAGGACGAAACAAATTTACATTTTAGAAAACAAATTAACAAGACGCAAAACACTTTTACCAGTCCCGAAACAAATTTACAGTAACAGATTCTTCACGGAAAGGGAATGTACCACACACCGGAAGTGACGCGGTGAAAGGTGTTGTTGTTGTTGGTGAGCGCGGTAAATTCGTGTTGTGGTTGTGGAGTAAATGGCGTAAATAAAGTTTATGGTGACCGAACATGGACTGCGGCCGAGGGATTTTGCCCGTTTTGTGGCAAACACATAGCAGCTTAACACTGTCCGGCTGTTGAGACGTCCCCTGTGTTTCCGTCTGGTCCGCGTCCTTTAGAAACTCCAAACACCGACCACACGTAAAGCAAAACCGCGTTAAGCCACACTAGGCTATATATTTCTGGTCAGTTTAATATATAATCACAAAAATTAAGTATCTTGAGGATGATCAAGGGGCAAAAGGAAAATCTCAGACCCGGCCCTGCAGCGGGGGGTGCTGCAGCACCCTCAGCACCCCTAGTTCCCTATTACGCCATTTACTCCACAACCACAACACGAATAGTGTAGGAGAAAAATCTGAACACCGTGTGTTATGTTGTTGAAATCTCTTCTAAACTTTTGAGACAAATGTGAGACTGTTAGAATTTTTGTCTTTCCTCCTCCTGTTCAGTTCTCACCTGTCCAGTTGTTTCCTGTCTTTAATCCTACTGTCCTGACCATTAAAGGTGAAAAACCTCATTGCAATAAAAAAGCAATCTCTGAGCAGTAAAACATTTTTATAATGGAGTCTTGCGAGAGATTACAGCAAGACAATAAAGAGATCTCCCATCTTTCTCACACTTTTCTCTCCCATTGTCATTTTGGATTCCTTTCTTTCAGAACTTTCTCATGTCACAGTTGTGTCTACTTTTATTTCTCCTAAGTAATAAATACATGAGAATCATAACTAAGTCTCTAAAGGTTAGAAAGAGCAACCACTGAGCAATAAAATATTCCTATTATGGAGTCTTGATAGAGATTGCAGGAAAACAATAAAGAGATGTTATATGTTTCTTCTACTACATTCTCAGTTTTGACTCTTTTTTTTTCTCAAATATTTCTCATGTCTCATTTGTGTCTATTTCTATTTCTCCAAAGGAATTTTAGGATAAACATTTGAAATGCTGTTGATACTAAAATGAGAGATATATGAGAATCTTATCTAAGTCTCAGGAAAAGCAACCAGTGAGCAATACATTTTTCCTATGGGGGCTCATATCATAAAAGTTTCAAAACTCTGTTCTCTTCTGTCACATGCTTTTGTTTATTTTTCATATTGCGCATAATTTCGCTGACTTCTTTGGCAGATCACACTATAACATATAAATAAGAACATTTAATCAATGTTCAACAGTGGTGTTTTCGTTTGACTGGAAGGTATATATGAATAGGGGAGGAAATATACCTGATATTTCCAGTGTCTGCTTCTGCTTTCCATCGATTCAAGAAAAAAACAAAACAAACAAACAAAAAAAAAAAACATTACCATCAGTCATGGAAGTTATTTTACTATATTTTATGTAAAACATCAGCCCAATGTAGTTGAACATCTGATGTCAGAGAAGTGAAGTCTTCAAAATCTTCAAGAGATCTGGTTACAAAAAAACAAACAAAAAATCATCTGTTAGCATGTGGATATAGGATGAACAATATTATCACATAAGCAATCAATAATATTGGTCACTCATAACTCCTAAATAAATAAATATGATTTTATAGTCATAAACACAGGCATTGTATGTATTTCACAATACAAAAAACATTAAAAACTAAATTAATATTGCTAAGCACATCATAAAAATCTACATATATTCAAGAACACATTCTGTAGTGTTGCAGTGTAAACACTCATATTACTTTTATATCGTATAGTTATCTATTTTATAGAACATTAAAAAAACATCCTGGCATCGTGAGACATTTAGATGCAATCAAATTAAACATACTTCATGATGTTTCACTTGATTATGCATGTAGTAAAATGTGTAGGAGAGCACGGGGCACAACCTAACACTTTTATCCACATTAATTTCCCACTTGTCTAATATAAATATGTCACTTTGTTGCATATTATATATTTTTCTGTATTTACCTCAAAAGAAAGGAAGTGAAATGTGACAACAAGCCCCGTAGATGGGGTACATTGATACATCTGTGTAATATTCACTTATATCTTCAAATTTTGGCGCACTTTTTTATAGTGTTGATATGGCAACTAGTAAATACCATAAATTTGGTTATGCTAGCATGTGTGGAAATATTTAAACCACATGTTACAACTAATCCTGCTTTAGTTTGTGCCCCGCGCTCCCCTACAAGTTTTGTCAGAGTAACACAATAACAATTAATACAAGTAGAAATTTACATTTACTTATGTAAATGATCTCCTCTGCTGGATATAGCCGTGAGTTGCATCTCCTTTTTCTGAGGTAATCCAAATCTTATTCCTGTCAGCGTGTCTTCTTCCAGAAATGAAGAGTAGCCGAGATGAACTTGAGGAAAAGTCTCGCTGCTTTGTTTATGGCGCGGAGGTGATGCGGACATTTACATGCCATGCGTCTCACATGGACTATTTAATATCAAAAGTAGCTAGTGAGCGTGATTTAATTAACGATAATGATGTTGTATTACTTATGTGATTGTTTGGGTGTTTAAGACATAGTACATGCTGTATGTAAGAGTGAAAGGCTGTTGACCTGAACTAAGTTTAAATAACCATGCCAAGACGTAATGTGGTGTGACATCTTGTTGCTGAACTCTTGTGGCTGCATCATTTATGATTTAAGAAGCATGTGACTGATTTTTCTCTGCCTGTTATTGTTTGTGACACCATTCATTCTTTCATGGTTTTTAAAGTTTATGTTTTGTTTATTATTTTTAAGGATGGCTTTTGAGGCTTCTCTCGACATGGGAAGCAGTGGAGCTTTATGTGAGGACATTAATAATCCTTGCAGGGAAACTGAGCTAAAGAAGATGTATGATAAACTGAGACTACAAATGCTGTCAAAGTATATAATGGAAATAAAAAAGAAATCAAAAACAGACAAAACCATAAATGAAACAAAAGAAAAGGAAAAGCTAAAATCAATGCTACAGGTAATGTTCTCTGGCCCTACAAAGCTCAGTTATAATTTATACATAAACATTGTTTACTGAGGTGAAACTGTCACATCTACATAAACTCACATTGCATTCTCTGTCATAGGAAATTTTCACTAAAGCTCAACATGACATGACTAAAAAGAAAGAAGATTTTTTATCCTTTCTTGAATTTGACCATAAACAAGAGGAGGGTGAAAAAGGAAAGGGGGAAAAAATGCAACTCAAGAGTACAGAACTGCAAACAAAAACTTTAACAAAGAAATCATATATGTGCTAGTTGAAAAAAACAGTATTCAAATGAGAAGTGTTGTTAAACCACTGTAATTATATTGCTTTGTTTTAAGAAACTGAAATACATGGAAGTAGCTCTCCAAAATCTGCAAATGATAATATTTCATGAAGAGGCTAGAAACCTACACAAGGTAAAGATAAATATAATACACTTCTAAGATTGACAATAAAATATATAATGTGCAAAAATTTGATGTGTGTTTAATCCCCATTTAATCACAAATTGTTAATCAATTTTCTATCTGGAATCATTTCAGCAACCTGACCCTCTGTGTGCATTGGCTGATGAGTGTTACAAGGTTGGCTGCCTGATGGCTTTACACAATCCACCCCTGCTGCTCGACTGGGAGAACAAAGGGCCATCAGATTACCTGCCACCAATTAAGATGGAAGAGACATCTGCAAAGACAGCTCTGTAGATTGCATGCATTTTAGAGCTATTCAACTAATAGTCACTACTTGTACTGTGAATGGTTAGGGGTTGGAAAGCATAAGAATTTTGACAAGATTTTTTGCATAGTAAATATGTTTCAAATAATTTTTAATTAGAAAAGAAAAATACAATTATTGGGCCAGTACATAAAAAATATGGATTCAAAATCATGTTCCATGCTACTTCTTTTTAAGCACAGTTTTTGAGAGACAGCCCAGAATTCCATGAACCCTTGAAGTTTCATGTGTAATATTATTTACATTTATTTTCTTAAATTTGAATGCAGTACTCAGCACAGCTCATAGACAATTATCATGTAGATATTAGTATCTATCATCTATATCTACTTTTCAAGTAATCCTGAAAATCTTGACTTGAATCTTGAATTGTTTTTTTTTTCAGAATGCAGAAGTTTCTTCCAATAAGCTACAAACTGTAATAACCAAATGGTTTTTATTTGCATAACCAAATGGTTTTTATTTTTATTTTCTTTGCCTTAATTAAAAGTTTAATTCAGCTAAAAAAAAATAATAATAATAAATTCTGTCATCATTTACTCAACCTCCAAACTCATAGACTTTGATATTTTGAAGAATGTAGAAGAATATATGAATTATGAATTAACACAACATTACAACGTATCAACACTTCAGCTGGTATAATATTATAAGATATGTTTATGGTATCATCATGACCCTGGTATCTTTAACAGACTACTTAACATACTACCTAACTACTTGACACTGCATGTTTGAGTTAGAGCAACTTCCTGTTTCATGACATCGAAATTTGTCAGGCCGCCACAGACACACTCTTCAACAAAAAGCTCAAGATCTTCACAACATAAAGGGACTGACCAGAGTAGCCTCATTAGAAAAAACACTGGTGGACATTATCTGTCTTCTCCAGTAAATACTTTATGAAGGAACAGAAAAATATATCTGAAGCTAAAGCATCATGAAATGGAGGTTTGGTGAGTTTATTTATTGTGTTAAAAATTGCTTTTGGCCTATTACATGATTTGTTGATTGTAGCTGAGACAAAACTAGATAGAGCCACGTTCAGAGCAGATTTGTATGTTCACTGAGTATAGAAAAAAAAGTTAGACAGAGCCTTAGAACTATATATTCAAATGTATCATGAAAATCAAGTTGTGTGAGTTGGAGGTTGTCTCGATGAATCACCCCATTTCCCGTGCAGTCGTGGTCTGGATAGGTTTTTATATCCATCCGGAGTGCGTAGATTTAACTGCAGGAAATCATTAGGAGCTTGCTAGGTCTCAGTGATGAGAAAGATATAAAGTTTGTTGTCAATAATAATTTAATTGAGGTAGAGAGCTTCGTCAGAGATGGATCAACAGTTTAAAAGTGCACAACGACGATGTGAAGCATTCAAATGAGATGATGAGGTAAGTTGCTGATCACTACCAGCAGAGAGCGCTGCATAGTGTTGATAGCAGATGATGAGATAGACTTGGATGACTTCCTATAATTAGACCAGATGCATGGAAGAGCATCGGGCTTGGAGCAAAAACAAACAAAAAAAAAATCACAAAATCTCATGTTGAGAGATGTGTGTAACGTGAATGACGGAGAATCCCAAACCTGAGACAGTATTCATATGTCATAGAATCAAGACGCGGATGGCAAGGTCCTTCGTTGAGATGGTAGATACTAAATATCCATTACAGATGCGAAACAAAAGCTGAAGTAAACCCAGCAGGCACCGGACGTCAATATAACGTCAGATTGATGTTGGACCCCAATGTCGGAGAGATGTTGTATTTTGGTTGAAAATGAAAATCTGGTTGACGTCGGAACCCAACGTCAGATTGATGTCAGAACCCAACGTCAGACTGACGTCAATCCCCAACGTTGGTAAGACGTTGTATTTTGGTTGAAAATTGGAACCCAACGTCAGATTAACGTCAATCTCCAACGTTGGAAAGACGTTGTATTTTGGTTGAAAATGAAAATATGGCTGACGTCGGAACCCAATGTCAGATTGATGTCAATCTCCAACGTTGGTAAGATGTATTTTGGTTGAAAATCGGAACCCAACGTCAGACTGACGTCAATCTCCAACGTTGGTAAGACGTATTTTGGTTGAAAATCGGAACCCAACGTCAGATTAACGTCAATCTCCAATGTTAGTAAGGTGTTGCATTTTGGTTGAAAATGAAAATGAAAATCAGTATCTGTCAAAAACCAACAACTGTCAAATTCCAACTTTAAAGAAAGACATGGTTAGTATGGATTTTGTTGGCATGACATCAAACCTTTAATTTTGTTGTAACATAAAAATCAACATACAGAGAGAAAAAAACAACAACAAAAAACAACATACCAAGAAAGTGTAACAATAAGATCAGAGAGAGGTCAAGATCCAATGTGAGACAACACCAAATTATTAAATTTTAAGACATTAGGAAAAAGAATAGTTTAACTTAATCTGAAAATGGAATCTACAAATGTTTGGTGGTTTTATCAGAAAAATGAAAAAGAGATGAACTGGATTACAACAAATATTATTTATTTATTTATTTATTTATTTATTTATTTATTTATTTGTTTATTTGTTTGTTTTATTATTATTAACATTATTGGAACAGAACATTTTCAAAATAATTTAATTTTAACATCAACCTTACTGGAAATGAATATTATTCAAAACATATTAACATCAATTTTATTCACAGCTTTTTTTCCTGCCACCTCCACCCACCCTGTCTGGGGCATATTTTAAACAAAAGGCGATGGCCGCTACAATATTTGACTCCGTCTCTTTTGATGTTTTCTGGACACTCTCTGTAAGAAATATTTGAAAATAAAAATGTATAAGAAATATAGGACATGATGCACTACAGTAAGCATTGAATTTAAGCATTAACTACTTCTATGCTTACCACAGAATATATTTAGGCCACTTCAATTATTGATTGGCTTTTTATCAGTTTCTGAGAAAAACAAAAAATATCTACAATAGCTTTAAGAGCCATGCACATTGAACATTCCTGAATGTACATGCTGTAAGTCATCAAAATATATTTCAGCTTTTGATGGGGTTCATAAATAGTGAGCAGACAATCTAGGAAAAGAAAACCAAGTATTTTTGCAGAATGTATTAAGGTAAATGAACATATAAATGTCTAATACATATCAGTATATATATATATTACATATAAATGTTATTCACAGCTTTTTTTCCTGCCACCTCCACCCACCCTGTCTGGGGCATATTTTAATCCTCTGGGCTCTGAGGTCATTTTGGGGCCCTTGAGATGTTTTGACATGCCCTGATATTTGTGCTTATTTCAGCTACTTAAAAGATACTATTGACCAACATGTTATTTTTTTGTATTCAGCACAAACTGTGGTACAATAATATGTGACCAAGATGGATGTACATGTTTGCATTTTTTAGAAAAAAAAAAAGGTCTGTATGCGAGGGAGTGGTAATGGCCATGAATATTAAGTGAGTCTCACCTGAGAGACAAAGGGCCCTCCCCTATGGGCCTCTAATGGCCCATCAGTGTGACTGTGACTGTGAGGCAGGTAAGAGAGAATGTGAGGACATTGAAAAAAAGGGTTTTTTAAATTATTTGTGTTTTATTTACAACACAGTATAATCAAAACATACATAATGAAGGTCAAAGACACATTATTGTGCACACTGATCTAACCACAGAGATGTGAACTGACAACAGATTCTGTTCAACAAGTGAAACAAGTAAATCATACCTGATATTTACGTGTTTTATTTAAGTGTTTCTACTTCTTTCCATGGATTCAAGAAGAAAAAAAACATAATCAGTAGAAAAGGAGCTTGTTTTAACATAGAATATCAGTGTAGTTGAACATCTGATGTTGGTACAGCGCTCTCAGAGGAAAACAGTTTGAAGAGACATCAGGATTCATCTGGTGCTGGTATCTGATTCAATAAAATACAAACAAAAACACATTTGTGAGCATGTTAATATCAGGAGCATCTGTATATATATATATATATATATATATATATATATATATATATATATATATATATATGTTCTGTAGCCATAGACTCACACATGCTTTGTACTATCATAAAAAAGAGAAAGAAATCTTATATCTGAGAAACTAATTATTATTGTTTAGCACGTTATTAAAATCTATTTCTGAACAGAGTAGGCTATTAATAATAAACATGTACTAAACATACTTAGACTCGTAGCATTCATCATGTTACAGTGCACACTCATATTTCTTTTATTGTTTTATATAGAGCATGAAAACATCATCGCGCCATAAGAAATTTAAAAACAATGAATTGCCCATCATATTCAAAATGTTTTACACGATTTCAAACACTGTAGTCAGGAATTATAGTTTGGGAAAAACCCAACTATGATTTTGTAGTCATATAGTCTAGTATGTATGATTTTATAGTAGCCTATGTAGCGTCAGAACGAGTCAGACAAAACTAAGATTCGATCGGAGCATCGAAACATGAGGAGCTGAAATTCCAGGATAACAGGACAACGTCGTAAAGATTCCTATCTCCGACTTCTGGAGCAAGCCTACCAACAAGCCTCTTTCACAGAACAGCTCGCAACATTAAGACAAAAGAACACTTATTGATAAGTGTTCTACGCAGGAAGGAGATCGTCAAATTTGGGGTAAATAGTCAAGATTAATGGTCAAAGAGATGGCCATCACATGGCGTTCCACAAGAGAAATCACAAGCTTCTTTAGATTGACTTCTCCCCCCACACATAGAAGACAAAGAACCAGACTGAAATTCCTCTGGCCTAAGAACATTTCTTTTTGGTCTCCACAGAACTACACAGAGACTTTCTTTTTCATATGCACATAAAACCATCCTAAAGGACAGCGCTAGGCATAACACTATATTATGTATGTAACCACATATTAGACCATCATGTTTTAAGCACGTATTATGTATGTCTTTCTAATAACTATTGAATGACTTTAAGGTTAGTCGTGTCTGGTATGTATGAGCTTGACATTTCTAGCTTGAAATGTTTCTTTCAATTAATTCTGTGTCAAATGTATCATATTCTGGTTATAGAAATCACATACAAAAGTATACTTTGCAAGAGTGTGTAAAATTCAGACTGATAACATGTGACTGATTTATGATGGAAGGAACAACCCTAGCTAAGATAATAGCCTATCTAATTGGTCAAAACACCAAATGGGATGTGTCCAAAAAGCTGAGTTTAAAACCTCAGGACACCATCAAATCTTTCTCTTCTCTTCCCTTCTCTTCCCTTCTTCTTCTCGCCACAGCGTTTTGACGCTGTTTTAGCGCTCCTTGAGCGTGCTCTGGCATACAGGCCAGTTGCTACTTAACACCACGATGAGAAGAAAAACCACCTAGTCTCATTACTCATTTTATTCTTTTACTTTAGTTTCTTTTCTTTCCGTTGAGTCTCGTGTTCAAAAGTTAAGTTTGCCACAAAGTCCAGCGACTGCACCCGCTTCAAACTTCAACCAGAAACGGACTCCAAGACCATCCTCAGCCAACGGCCCAACCATTGGCTTCCCAAGACCTCACTTCAAAGACTACTGAACTTCCAGCCAATCACCAACTCGGGAAAACCCCTTTCCTGCAACGACGACGAAGACAAAAGGGAATCCCTGTAACACAAGGCAACGCAAGTACAAACTCCAGATTATAACTGAGCTGGTGTATTTAATATAAATTTTAGCCTCATTGAGAAACTCAACGCGAGGGTTAATTAAGTGATTGATGGTTGTTCAGGTCTATGCAATAGCACATATTGCTATAAACTTGGGATTTCACATTCTCATTCTCTAAATTCCTCCTTTCTCTTTTTCTGCAACGTGTGAATGTGTGAATGCGTGTGTTCATGTTAGTGTTAGTTTATGTCTTAGGTTTATATAAATAAAGTCTTATTTATATTGAAAAGAGAAGTATCTTGTGTTTTATGCTTACAAGTTAATGTCTTAATCTGCTGATCTTGTTACTGTGCTTATTAATAGTGTTTTCACTATATTTTGGATTTTAATATCCAGTGCAGAATTAATGTTATACGGCTCGTTCAGTGAATCGCTCAGTGATCAGCCGCAAAACAGTGATTTTGTTCAAATTCCCTATAAAATCATTAATGATTCCCTTTGAGCTAAATTAAATTATATTTATGTATAAAACCCTTACACCTATGATATGATTCTGTAGCCACAGACTCAAGCAAGCTTTGTACAATAAAATGATGTACTTTGTACTATAAAAAATGATATTTTGAAATCAGATTTAATTTAATGATTCCTGTGTCTGTATCTGTATCTGTGACAATCTCAAAATTATTTGTATCTGTATCTGTATTCGGATGGATCCGGAAGTGGGTGTGGCTTAAACCGGACGTTTGTCAAATTACATGAAAATACCATTTTAAATGCAAATCTGTTCGATTCATAGTTTTCATTTAACAAATATGCCTTGTATAACTAAAGAAAGTATTATTTTTTATTAAAATTATAACTGTAAATATATTCTATTTAAAACTTTATCAAAAAAGAAAAATAACTTTATTCTTCTTATTTTCCAGTGAAACTTGAAATTTAAGTAATTAGATCATCTGTTGCGGGAGTCTGTGATCATTTACGAGTTTTTTTATCAACAGAGCGCAACAAATAATTTGCTGAGGAGACCACATTCGTTTGACAAACGAAACTGTGTCAAGTGCTATTAAATATTATTGCACAAATCTTAACAATTCACTAAAGTAGTGCTGTTCCAACAAACATGTGATTGTGTCTGAATATTTTTCTGTTATTCGGATAAATCCGTTATTCGTTTTGAAGCCATTATCCGTGTGTTAGAATTAAATCTTAACAAGACCGAGATCTGCAGGTCTGTTGTCTGGTAGTGAGAAGAAGAGAAACCTTTTCGGGTACCCGGGAGGCAATGATCAAAGACAAGACACAAGTCTCGTTTAACCACAGCGCTCAGCTTTTTAATAAGCATCAGGGGACATATATACAGAGAAGGAAGAAGCGACTTCCCCAAGTTATCACAAGGTCAAATATGCAGACATCTAAATCTCGTAAATATGGAACTGTGCTTGCCAAGCAATGCTTGCCAAGCAACCAGGCCAAAGATCAGAACATATTCCATTACATTAATGCAAACTCAGCAAACATCCGTTGTGAAAGAGGATACAGAGTGTTTTCAGCCAAAATCTAACAGTGGCCACTTTAAGACACCATAATGTCTTACCTCAAAAAACACTCTGGAGTAAAATACAAAACATCATACATGTATATTGATTATTTCACCATTGATAATCAACAATTGCGTTGTTAACACATAAATTCATCAGTTAATGAATAACTCTGATTAATCTGGATTGATTAATAAAACAAGGCAAAACAAACACACTCAAAGGATTACAATGTTGATTCTCTTGTTTCTACCTCGTGTAATGCAACATATTCACCTTCGTCTTCTTCAAGGACTCCAAGTGCATGTTCAGTAACAGAATTAATTGGTCTTACATTGGGAACAAATGTTCTCATGCTGTGCGCACTCAACATCACTTGGTAAGTATTCCTTGTCATAAGAGCGGTAATAGAGCGATTAACAAAACCACTCATACATTGTATTATACATGGTGTCAATATCAATAAGAACAAAGATAAAACAACAATCGGTATCACGGTGTGGAGAATCCACGTTCCCCATCCACCCCAGAGAGTGTTCAGCCAGCTGAACCAAGAAGCGTTCACTTCCTCCAGCTCTGGGATAGATTCCTTCATGTGTTCCACAATGTTCGTGACATTGTCTGAGTTATCTGGAATGTGAAAACAACAAGATACTCCCAACATTTTACAAACTCTTCCTCTCTGAGACGTCAATAAATCCAAAACTAATTTGTTCTGTATAACAGCTTCTCTCATCTTTTTCAACTAATTAATTAGTAATTAGATCCAATACAACAGCTGTATCATTTTCTAATGATAAAACTTGCCATGCTAACCCATTAATTTTGTTCAGAGCAGTCGTAGTTCCTAGGCCTGTAAACATACCTACGAAAGACCATCCTACATTTTCCCATGGTTTCGTCCACAGATTTGCGGTCTTATACCCATTATAACGAGTAGGCATGCTAGATATGTCTCGTCTTTTACGACCTTGCTCTAACTCTACATCCTTTCTTTGTATGTCTTGCTTTGTCAACACCGTAGTTCCTGTTGTAAGTATGGCTGGATAACAACACCCACGCCAGTCCCCCTGGTCTAAGTGATAGTATGCCATTCCTCCACAGCTCCAGACCATTCCCGGAGAGCTATCAATATGAGAAAATGGACACACAAAGTCACTCGTGGTCTGATTAAGGAACTTAACAGTACAATTATGAGTATTGTCTGTATGATTTAGCGTAACGGTGTTTCTGCATTCGGAAATTCCTACGCTATGCTTACCACTATTTGAGCAGATACACAGATCTACTGGATAAGACTGTACGTGGAATGCAGGTCCTTTGAATGGTAGCCCTGTATGGAAACAATTATGATCCTGTATGTCATATGTCAATGTTCTATCTGCTTTCAAATTAGCCATCATTTGTATTATTTTTGACATCTGTTTTGGTATCTCGCACTTGTCTTTCTTATGACACACAGTTTCTGGAGTTATTGGAAACGTTTTCCACGCTGCTTGTAATTGCATAAAAATCCAACATTCTCCGTCTACTTCACTTCTCAACACTTATCTCTGTAGTAATGCTAGTGCACATGCATAATTCCCTTCGCACTTCATCTTTGCTACTCTCACTTCCTTAATATCATCACTTAACTCTGACCCCATGATGAATTCTACATCACTTATGGATGTAGCAGGTGGTATTTTTGTAACTGTGTCTGGCTTCATTTCCGTGAGTACCTCTTTTATCATCTCCATCTCTGTGTCTACCGGAGTCACATCAATTCGAACTTCCTGATACGAGTCTCTTCCTCTTATCGCCCATGCACAATAATATACTCCTGCATCAGAAAGCTGTATATTATATATTGTTACATTCAGAAGCAACAAATATTTGTTCCTTTCACCTCTATGTTCTTTCCAAACAGGGGATGCGATAAATCGGGGGTCTACTCCCCACGAGCCTCTTCCATAATAGGCTTTTACATCTGACCACCCGCATGCCCCTGCACAGAAATACATCTCACGCCCATATTGGTCTCGTATCTCTTCTCGATTGTCATGTGGTCCCATCATTACTGATATAGGATCACACAGGAAACTATCATCTTGTCCTAGTCCTAACGTTATTATCAAAGGATTTGCATTTGGCCTACTTTGTGGTTTCTTAGGCTCAGGCAGTGCTCTTTTATGGGGATTTGTGTAATTCGGCTTACTTTTCTCCATTTTCCATAGTCGGGTTGACAACACAACTATTACCGCAACTATTAATATTGCGATCACAGTTTTCCTTATCCCGCACATACCTGGTCTCCTAAAGGGATGCCAAGGCCTTAAATTTGTGTCTACTCTTCCCTGCATAGGAAACGGTAGTGTGCTTCCACTAATGTTTTTCTGACTCTGTCTATCCTATACAGGACCAATAACCCTTTGCGATGTGCCTCGCTCGGATTTACTACATGTACTATAACAGTGTCTGGATGTCTCCTTGCTAACCTAGCCTGTACTAGTGCCCACGAATCTTCTTTCCCTTCGGGTGGAAACGTGTACACTGTGACTACTCTTCCAAAAGTGAGTTTGTCTGCAGGTAGTCCTAAATCAGTCAATGCGTTTAAGGTGGCTTCAATCCAAGTTTTCCCTCTTACTATTGACCATTCCCTAAATAAATGTACCACAGACATTAGTAGAATATTTCACTTTTATACACTACCAGTGATCCATGTTTTCTTGTAAACATATAAAAAGAAATCTTGTCTGGATGCGTTTTCTTGAGAATTATATGTACCATTCCAGGACTAGCTTCTAATGCAGTACACGCTAGCTGGATAGTCTCGTTACTGAATGTAAGTATTGCTTCTAAGACGGGACATAGGACGAAACTTTCCAGTGGAGGGACATTCATCACTGTAATCTGGCCCTTAATGCATACAGGGTTGTTTAAGGAGTTGGCACTGATTTTGACTCAATGGGTCATCTATCTTCTTTGCCTCAGACAACCCCCACCTCACTATAAGAGGTAGTTCCTTCCTCGGCTATAATCAGTGTTTTTCCTCCTCCCTGTGAGGCAGTAAGGTGAATCTCCTTTTGAGATTCTATTTGTGAATTGGAGCTTGCCTGCTCTCCTGTAGGACAATGCTTCAGTCTCGAAGCGTGTATCCACTGCGGCTGGTAGTCTGTCAGGACTCCTGTCCTGGTCACTGCGATCACGATGGCTGGTCCAAGATACCTCGGTTCTCCCACCTTCATTAGCTTCAGGCTTTTGATGAGCACGCTCTGGCCTGGAACAAAGGGGTGAGTAGGTCTATCTGAGGGGAGGGGAAGACATAAAGATACATCAGCACATACAGAATTGAGTTTCTCTATGAGGGAAGTCACATAGTCCTCCTGTATCACCTCCAGATCACCTAGGGAAGAAATGCCGGCGCGCCCCTTGACCCATGGGGTAGGAAACGGCCTGCCCATTAGAATTTCAAACGGTGAGAGCTTTGTAGTGGAAGATGGTGTCATTCTTATTTCTGCCAATACGGCGGGCAATAAGTTTAGCCAATTCTTCCCTGTCTCTATTGAGGCTTTCGTCAGCCTTCTTTTTATCATCGAATTCATCTTCTCCACGTGCGATGAAGACTGAGGATGGTAGGGTATGTTCAGGTGCCAGTTAATGGATAACGCGTTGGCTAAAAGTTGTGATACTTTGGAGGCGAATGGCGTTCCATTATCACTTTCGATAGTAGCCGGTATTCCGAACCATGGAACTATCTCCTTAGCTAAAATTTTTACCACTGTTTTAGCATCTTCCTTTGCGCATGGAAATGCTTCTGGCCACTTTGAGAATCGATCAACAATTACCAAAAGGTACTTTAAGTTTCCTATTGGTGGCATGTGAGTGAAATCAATCTGTAGCGTCTGAAAAGGTGCTTCCGGATGAGGTAGCGCGTCGTGTTTGATTGGTTTGTGCAGGTTTACCTTTGCACACGTTAGGCATGAATCCAAAACGAGCTTTGCAGTTTTGTGTACATCTGCAATGCAATATAATTGGTTAATTACTTGTACAACTTTTGCGCAGCTTGTGTGTGACAGACCATGATAATGCCTAATGAGGATTACCAGTCCTAACTTTGGAAGTGCTATCCTTCCTTTCTCATCCCTCAAAAGCCCTTTTTCATCTGGAACACAATTGTTCTTGCTCCAATGCTCCAAGTCGATCTGTGTCGGTTGACTCTGTAAAAGTTTGATGTCAATATCAGGTATATTGGTTATATGCATAGTCATAACTAGCTGACTTCGGTTCTCCATATTAAATGGTGCTTTAATTTGTGCTTTTGCTGCTTCTTTTGCAGCCTCATCTGCTCTATTATTCCCTATAGCTTGTTCGTCATCACCTGTCGCGTGACCTTTCACCTTTACTATGGCCACTTCGGAGGGCAATTGTACTGCTTTTGTCAATTGACCTATCAGGTTTGAATGTGCTATGGGTTTCCCATCTGCTGTTTTAAAATCTCTAGCTTCCCATGTCTTTGCAAAATGATGGACTACCCCCCATGCATACTTTGAATCTGTATATATTGTCACACGTTTCCCTTCCATCAGCTCGCATGCCCGTGCCAATGCTACTAATTCTGCAGCTTGAGCCGAGTTATGATCTAAGGCAAAAGCCTCTAATACTTCACCCGTGTCTGACACCACAGTAGAGCCACAAAGGTACACACCATCAGAGGGTTTTGAGCATGAATCATCGACATAGACGTGCTCCCCCCCATCCAGGGGTGTGTCTGAAAGATCAGCCCTGGAAGAACATGAGGAAGTTAATTCAACAAGACAATCATGATCCATGTCATTATTTACCATGTTAGCCATACCTATGATTCCCAACAGCGCAGGGTTAATTGCTGCTGTTGGCTGAATTGTACGATTTTTTGTAGCCAACAGAGTTGCTTCGTACCCAGAACGTCGCTGTGCGGTCATGTGTTGTGTCTGCATGTTGTGTAAAATAGCGCCTACTTGATGTGAGGTATACACTATCAGTGGGTGCGACAGTACCATTCTCTCCGCCATCTGTACAACCAGAGCAGCTGCAGCCACAGCACGGAGGCATGCTGGCATACCTGTGACTATATTGTCCAACTTCTTTGAGAGGTATGCTAATGGCCTGTAGGTACAGCCGTGTTGTTGCAACAGGACGCCGATGGCCACGCCCTCTGCTTCACACACATGTAGATGAAACTCTCTGGTGTAGTCTGGTAGGCCCAATGCTGGGGCTGCAGTGATGGCTTGCTTCAGGGCAGTGAAGTGTAGTTCAGCTTCCTCTGTCCAGTTCAACAGCGTACCAGGCGGAGCTTTGTGATCAATCAGGTTTCTCAGGTGTCTGTCGTGCACTGCGCATTCGGGTATCCAGGATCTGCATTAGTTCACGAGTCCCAGGAAACTTTGAAGCTGCTGCACAGTTCGTGGGGACTTCATTTTCCTGATCATCTGGACCCGATCTGTAGAAATTGCGCGTAGACCTGGCATTATGATGTGTCCCAGGTACGATACCTTGGACTGGACCCACTGTAGCTTTTCTTTTGAAGCTTTGAATCCGGCTTGAGCAAGCACGTTGCAGACGATGATGGAGGCCTGCTCACAGTCCTTCTCTGTCTCTCCTGACACCAGAATGTCATCTGCGTACTGTAAAACACACACTGTAGAGGGCAAGTCAGCCATTTTCGCAAGCGTCTTTTGTACAGCCGCGGAAAAGACGGCGGGCACATCTACTAGGCCTTGGGCCAGACGGCGCCAGGTGAGCTGTTGTCCTTGATAGGTGAAGGCTAAAATGGGCTGTGTCTCTGGATGTACAGGTACGGAGAAGAAGGCTGCACACAAATCAATGACTGTAAAATACTTATGTGTACATGGAATTGAATTAATAACTGTTGGAACGTCTGGCACAATTGGTGCTAGCGGTATTATTAATTGATTAATAGCCCTCAAATCCTGTGTCAAGCGCCATGTTTTTCCATCAGCCTTGATCACAGGGTTTATAGGCGTGTTGTACGGCGAGTGTGTTGGCACGAGGACACCCTGCTGGATAAAATTATCAATCAATGGCTTAATGCCCAGTTTCTTGTCTTTAGACAGCGGATACTGTTTGATATAAACTGTTTTTTTAGTTTTCAACTTTGCGTTGTATGGTTCCATAGCTATAAAGCCTGTGTCATCTTTGAATTTGGACCACAATGATGGGTTAACCGATGTCTCTATGGCTTGTGATATGTCAGTACTGAGTTTACTTTCAGTTTCTTTGGGTTCAGTGGGTTCTTCCCACATCGGCATTGGATCCACTGAGACCTGTAAGCTAGATAGGAAGGAAAACACAACATAACTGTCAGTGAATTTAATATCCATCTCCAGCTTGTGCATTAAGTCTCTTCCAAGCAGATGTATTGGTGCCCCTGGAATGATCGTAAATTTGTGAAGAAATGGCTTTATTCCAGGAACTCTTACTTCAAGTGGGGGTGTTACTGCACACGGAATGTCAGTTCCTGTGATTCCCACAGAGTTTACTATTGTCTGCATAATAGGGCCCTGATATAATTTAGCTGCCACTGATGACACGTCCGCTCCTGAATCCATAAGGAACGTTTGTGAATTTGCCATGCACCCAATAATGTTACATAAGGTAAATCGTCATCATGTTTAGAAAATGTGAGGGAAGTCATAGACAAAGTGGAACTGACCGTACTCTGCGGGCATCCCTATTGCTTGTCTTTATGCCATGTCACTGGATATGTGTCTCTAGGTAATGTGGGTCTGCCCCCTCGTGGTGGTTGGAAACCCTGAGGCTTTCCCTGCATCTGACCTCTCCATGATCTGCAGTCTCGCCAGACATGACCTTCACGGCCGCAGCGAAAACACACAATTCTTGGTTTCCTCTTCGGAGCCAAGCGTGGTTTCACTTCTGCCTTCGGGTCATGCTGTTTCTTCTCTGGCTGACTATTTGCAAACATAGCATTTTCTGATTTCATTGCAAAACCTCCAGATGAATCTAGTTCCCTAACTCGCTTCCCTAAAGCTTCAATATTGCACTCAAGCAGGTTTGTGATTGTAATTCTGATTAACTGTGCCTGCCTGCTCTGCATGTTATTCAGGAAAGTGTTTACAAAGAGCGCCTTCGTTTCATCATTCACTGGGAGTTTAGACTCCTCTATCCATGCCTTTTTAAATCTTAGATAAAATTCTGAAGCAGATTCTTTAGGCTTCTGCTTCGTATTTGCAGCAAATGACAGGTCTTGTTTATTACCTGCACACTTTTCCAAAAAGGTTCTGAGCTCTTTAAAGAAAGTAACATGGCTTTCTGCATTTTCCCAGTGAAATTCATGAGGGTTTTGAGTGGTGGCCGACCCTGATATTTTATCGTTGTCATGTTTTAATTACGGACACTCTCTAGTTAACATTTCCTCAGTCACATCTCCTTCGAGCGTTCTCAATAAAACTGCCCTGTAATCTGCGCCCGTGAAGTGGGCATATTTAGTGTGCGTTTGCAGTATGGATACAAATTTTCCAGGATTTTGCGGAGACGGCATACTGTTACAGATTGTCTCCATATCTGTCATTTTTATTGGTTTGACATTTATCCCATTTCCTGATCTCATCCAAACAAACGCCCTTTCAGTTTCAGGCACTTCAGCAGTTTTGCTGTTGCTCGATTTGGTAACTTTAGCAGCTTTGACAGCTGTATCTGTCATAGAGGTTTCGTTTTTAGGCGGTGCGGACGGTGCAGAGGGCTGAGGCGGTTTATAGGGTGGCGGTTTCTCCGTTTCGCTATTTTGTCTGGCAACATAAGCTGCTACTTTCTGTTTCTCTGGGCCTTTGTCCCAGACCTTTTTCATATCTTGCCAAACATCAAGGCTTTTATTCATATAATCGTAATCCCAATGCGGGTCACCCCATCCCTCTTTTATTAGGCTTCTAGCCGTTCGCATCATGTAATCTGAAAACGAGCCCTCTCGCGGATATGGCACTTCAATTTGGTTTCATGCTTTCGACCATCCCGCCAAAGCTATAAATGGTTCTGTATAGAATCCTTGGTTATTTCTAACATGAAATCAATTGGTTTTCCCCAGGTAGGGGTCTTGAATTGAACCTCCCATCTTTCACTTTGTGCGTCTCAAATAACGGAATAGCAGCAAATAATTCACAGGCAGTAAAAGCTAGTAGTGTAATGTTTACGGTTTCTTTTCTTCTGCACTTTTACGCTCAATTCAGACTGCGATACATGCGTTATATTGTGACCGTGGGTGATTCCTATGATTTAGGCTTACACAAGACTGTCGTCCTGATCGCCCCTAAATCACCTCTTTTATTTGGGTGTTTTCTATGTTGGGCTTTCACAAAACTTTCGTCCTGATCGCCCCTAACACCATCTTTTCAGTCACAATACGTCAGCATGCAACAATAATTACAAAATTTTTTTTTCTTGGCGCGAAAGTATACGTTGTCACGATCAAACAAAATGCAGTGTGATCAGTACTGCTTACACCATCACTCTTCACGCTAATAGTTGCCTACTGTTGCCAGCCGAAGTGCACAACAATGGAAAATTAATTCCACTAACAAAGTGATTTACACTATCCCGTCTCTCTACGGAATACCTCTAGGATCCTACAGGGGTAAGCGCCGTATTTCTATCTTAAGAAATATGCAAAAACACTTATCGTAGGTCCTTCTTTGATCTCTTGACACGTTTTTTCCCTGTCGATCTCGGGACACTTTTCCCAGTTCGCAGGAGATTCCCCCCTTTCGCGGACGAGCCCCCAATTGTTAGAATTAAATCTTAACAAGACCGAGATCTGCAGGTCTGTTGTCTGGTAGTGAGAAGAAGAGAAACCTTTTCTGGTACCCGGGAGGCAATGATCAAAGACAAGACACAAGTCTCGTTTAACCACAGCGCTCAGCTTTTTAATAAGCATCAGGGGACATATATACAGAGAAGGAAGAAGCGACTTCCCCAAGTTATCACAAGGTCAAATATGCAGACATCTAAATCTCCTAAATATGGAACTGTGCTTGCCAAGCAACCAGGCCAAAGTTCAGAACATATTCCATTACATTAATGCAAACTCAGCAAACATCAGTTGTGCAAGAGGATACAGAGTGTTTTCAGCCAAAATCTAACGCCGTGCCTTTCCGAATAAGGTATTCGGCTTCGGGCACATCCCTAATGCTGTAAGTCATCAAAATATATTTCAACTTTTGATGCGGTTCATAAAAAAGCGAGCAGGCAATCTAGGAAAAGAAAACCAAGTGTTTTTGCAAAGTGTCTTAAGGTAAATGAACATATAAATGTCTAATACATATCAGTATGAATACAAAAATAATTGTCAGAGTTCTGAACAATAAAGATCTCAAACAGAAAGGTAGGCTGGCAAAAGGAATGACCTGCCAATCAACAAGTGTATATATGAACGTTTGTGTGATTTCTGTGTGACAGATGAGTTTCACTAGAAAACAATAAAAACAGTACACTAAATCAGTGCAGTGTTGATCAAAGCTGACTACAATATGTGGTTACTGGTTTTCACTAAACCACCAAAATAGAAACTAAACAACCCTGAATGTCACAGTGATGCGACACAAATATTTTTATTATTTATTTATTTACCTGTGACAACAGTGTACAGATTGAGCTTGCTGAAAGCAAGCTTCCCCTTCCCCCCCTTCATACTGAAATGGGCCATGACCTCATTTGTCATCAACCTGTGGATACAAGAGTAATTCCCAAATAATTAATTATACATGACATTATGAGGCAGTTGTTATAGTTTGTGTTAGGTTCATCATATCTAGTATAATGCAGATATCATACAGGTCCTCCGGTTGGTGCTACATTAAAAGTCATGGGCTCACCCAAACTGGCAAGTTTTTATCTTATTGCAGAACAACTGATATTTTGCAATTTCAAAATGTAAAACCAGCACCGTTTCAACAACCTGGCCTGGTGTTAATGCTAGAAGTCAGTAAGGATGTGAACATATAGAAAAATCTCTAAACATTTAATTAGGTTTGTTGTATATACACAAAAAGAGAAGTAAAACAAAAAGACAAACTAACAACAATCGAGTGAGCAATATATGACTCTTAGATGGTACCAAAATCAATGTTTTGGGACATTTCACACTATGAATTATGTTATATTACCAGTCTTCAATAATTGCATAAGGAGTTGGCAACATCAGCACATATTTGCAAACAGGGCTTGACATTAATACAGCGTCGTCCTGTATGTAAGCAATCTGAATCACGTTCCGTATTAAATCAATGGAGGACTGTTTGTCCCAAATTATAGCCTTTTACAATTGTAAGTTATTTTTTTTTTAATTAACTTGAGCTTAAAATCATTTAATGAATTTGAATCAGCTTTGCATATTTGACAAAAAATTCAGATTAGGAAAACAAGTAGGGAAAAAATAAATGTAAAAAAGTTGTGTGTGCAACTGTTATGGGTGTTTCTATGTAACCTGTTAGGGAGATAATCAAGGTGGGTAGGTTCAATAGATTCAACAAAGAATGAAATTTGAATCAACATCAATGGATAATATGGATGGATTGTTTAATAAATGTTTATCTGAGCAGATGATCTGAGAGCTGCACTGTCTGACCTCATTCATGAGCGGGATGCAAACCAACTTAAATCCTAATTGGTTGTATTTTAAACAGCTTCGTAACAAATGTACAGTTATGATCAGAAAGGCAAAAGCCGAGTATTTTCTTGATAAAACGGAAAAATCAGCAAATGCAAATAAGTTCTGGAAAAATATAACGATTCTGACTGGTAATAGATCTGTTTCAGGTCTTCCCAATTGCATAACGAAGGATGGTATTAAAATAGCGGATAAATTACAAATGCTCAATTGTTTTAATAGCCACTTTACTGAATCAGGGTCTTTGTTTCAGACTAATAATTATACCACTGTAACTTCTGAATTTCTTAATGCAGAGCAGCATCTATGGACAACAGAGTTTGTTTTTAATCATATTACTACTTTGGATGTCTGCTCTGCATTACAAAACCTAGATGTGAATAAATCATCAGGTCCTGATCTTATTGAACCATTGTTTTTAAAATTAGCGGCTAATAGCGGCTAATAGCAGGGTAGTCGTGGCCTAATGGTTAGGGAGTCGTTGCTGGTTCGATTCCCGCACCTGCAGGAATTGAAGGTGGGGATTGTGAATGAACAGCACTCTCTCCACCTTTGATACCATGACTAAGGTGCCCTTGAGCAAGGCACCGAACCCCTAATTGCTCCCCGGGCGCTGGAGTAAGGCTGCCCACTGCTCCGGGTGTGTGTTCACTGTGTGTGTGTGTGTGTGTGTGTGTGTTCACTACTCACTGCTGTGTGTGTGTGCACTTGGATGGGTTAAATGCAGAGCACCATTTCGAGTATGGGTCACCATACTTGACAATACGTCACGACTTAATATTATTTCACAACCACTGACATATCTGTTCAATCTTTTCCCTAACAACTAAGGAAATTCCACAGATCTGGAAGTCTGCTTTTGTTGTTCCTCTGTTGAAAGGGGGTGACCCTACTTTATTAGATAACTATAGACCTATTTCGAAGTTATGTATCTTGTCAAAACTTTTGGAAAGTTTTATCAGTAAACAATTGACACAGTATTTACACTCTCATAAAATTTGTCTATCAACCAATCAGGATTTCGTAAAAAAAAACACAGCACCATTACGGCTGTTTTAAAAGTTTTAAATGATATTGTGAGGTCCCTAGATGGAAAACACCACACTGTGCATGTCTTTTTATTGATTTAACTAAGGCATTTGATACAGTGAACCACAAGGTTTTGTTAGATAGGCTCAGAAGTGTTGGACTATCAGACAATGTAGTCTCATGGTTTAATTCTTATTTAAAGGGAAGAACTCAATGTGTGTGCAAGTGGAAGGTATTAAATCAGACTTATTGGAAGTGGGTACGGGAGTCCCCCAAGGATCTGCATTGGGGCCATTATTATTTATTATATATATAAATTGTTTAGACGTTACTATTGATAATGCAAGGTTCCACTTGTATGCAGACGACACTGTCATTTATTGCTCTGCTCCTATAAAACAACAAGCTTCGGGTGACTTACAATCAGTGTTTTACTTTAAAGTTGGTCTTAAATGTTGAGAAAACAAAATTTATGTGGTTATCAAACTCTAGAAATTATTTGGATAGTCCTGTCGTTCACCGAACTTTGCAAGGGAAACTGATCACATTAGTGTCAGAGTATAAGTACCTGGGCATCATAATTGACGATACACTACGTTTTAATACATATATCAATTATTTGCGATTAAAGTTGAAGCGGCTAGGATTTTGTTTCAGAAATAAGTCTTGCTTTTCATTTAATGCAAGGAAGAGGCTTGTGTCTGGAACTTTTTTGCCGATTCTTGATTATGGGGATGTGGTGTATCAGCATGCCTCTTCTTATCTTCTTGCCTCTTTGGAAGCTGTGTATCATGGTGCTTTAAGATTTATTACGGATTGTAAATTTTCTACACATCATTGTATACTTTATAATAGAGTTGCCTGGTCTTCACTTGCTGTTCGAAGGAAAATGCATTGGTATTTACTGATTTACAAAGCTATTCTGGTTTTTTTGCCATCCTATCTCTGCTGTTTGATTCACCAAAAAGTAGTTTTTAATTATTCATTGCGTTCCCAGTCTTTTTACAATCTTCATGTACCTTCAGCACAAACTAATTTAGGTAAAATTGCATTTGAATATGCTGCACCGTCAGACTGGAATTCTCTTCAAATTAAACTGCAGCTAAATCAGTCTCTTTGTAAATTTAATAAACTTTTTCGTGCAATAGAAAATGATTTAATGATTTGCAAATGCTTCTAATGGTGTAATATTTTATTGTTGTGATGTATTGTTCTTTGTCGTACATGTATTTGTATAACTAGGCCACCTATCTTGGCCAGGACACTCCTGTAAAAGAGATTTTTTAATCTCAGTGAGGTTCTCTTCTGGTTAAATAAAGGCAAAAAAAAAAAAAAAGATCTCACATCAGGTCTTGCAGTTTCTTTTTCACTTGCAGCATGCAGAACAGTATCCTGACAAGTAGGGATGGGCGGTATGACCAAAATTATTTTTCACAGTATGAGTAATTTTATTTCACGGTAATGATATATATCACAGTATAGTTATAAAGTCGGCTCTTTTTAACCTTATTACTGTCACAAAACAAGGCCAGAGACAACAGGTAAGTGACGAACTGGGTGGTTTATTGAAGGGCAATCGGGAAACTGGAACGGTGCGAGGGACCGAGAAGTCAGGAACAAGGAACACCAGCTTTCTACTAGAAAATTGGGTCTTTATTTACCCCCAAAACAATAACTTTACAAACTCATAATCATACAACAAATAAACGAACAACTAATAACTGACTTCACAAATGAACAAAGCAACAGCGTATAAAGCGAAAGATGGGTCACCACAATATCTTTTTAACTTGTTTTATATCAATTTGTTCAAGAACTGTATTAAAATCAGGTTAAGAGTTATCTAGGATACATTGACACTGTAACTGTAACCAGAGAGGACACCATTTTGGAAATGTTGCCATGGCAACAAAAAATGTGCAAATTGTCATATGACTGAACATAGGGACTTCATGAGTTGAAAGTGAGGGATAATGCTTTAAAAAGACCTTTAAAAAGGTTTTTGTTTTGTTAGTGCTGTCCTTCTGTGTACATTCTGTCAATTATGTATCTGTAGTTTTGTCAGTTTGCCAACAACATTGCGTTGTTATACACACACATATGCACCACCGTATCCCTTCGAATACATACACTCACATTGATATACATATACAGCACTAACAGGCCCACACATTAATATACATCTCTGTTCACTTTTCATTAAAACATGTCATCTATCAATTTTGTAACCTGGAACGTTCGTGGATTTGGTTCTCAGACAAAGAGGATTAAAGTTTTTAATATGCCTTCTATCAGAATCTGATCATAACAAAATTAAATCCTCAAAGTACTGTCATTTATTCTCGGCTCACTACAACACAAAACAGAGAGGAGTATGCATTCTAATAAGTAAAAAAATTTCATTTGTTCATAACACCACCGTTATTGACCCCGAGGGACGTTTCATTATCATAAACATCACAATTAATAATAGCCCAATTACTATTGGCAATTTATATGGCCCAAACACAGATGACCCATCTTTTTTTCAAAAATTTTCTTCTATTTCAAATATTTCTAACTGTCCAGTCATAATAGCAGGTGATTTCAACACAGTTTAGACTCAACAATAGATAGATCTAACAGTTTAGGCAATAAACGTATCTGGAAGTCTGCAGAAACCATAAAACAGTTCATGAGTGATTTTGGTCTTGGCGATAGTTGGCGTATACAGCATCCTAACGTTAAAGAATATTCATTTTTCTCACCAGTTCACCGATCATATTCCCGCATTGACTTCTTTCTTACCAGCAATTCTATCATATCAAATATTTCCGAATCAAAGATCCATCCAATAGTTATTAGTGATCATGCCCCAGTAACATTACAATGGAACATAAATAGTCCACATAAACCCTTTACTAGATGGCGATTTAACACATCTCTTCTGAAAGACCATGACTTTGACAGTTATTTTAAAAGAGAGTGGGCATGCTTTCTAGAGATGAATGACTCCCCGGAATTATCCCCATCTCTTCTGTGGGAAGCAGGGAAAGCAGTACTAAAAATTATTTCATTCTCCGTTTACAAAAAAAGGAAAGAGAAGGAACAACAAGCTGAACTGGAACAAAAAATCAAAGAATAGAAGACTCCAATATAAATAACCCAACAGAGAAACACAGGATACATTAAGAAAATATAAATTTCAGTTAAACAAATTAATTAATAAACATACCCAATTCCTAATTCAAAGGCTAAGACAAGAAAACTTCCATCACAGTAACAAATCTGGTAAATATTTGGCAAATCAAATCAAACATAATAAGGAAAAACTACAATAGCAGTTATTACAGACACAGCAGGGAAGTCCACCAATTCACCAGAAGAAATAAATCAAATTTTTCAAAATTTTTACAGTAAATTATATTCTTCTGAAAAAGATCCGACTCAGGAAGACATCAATTCATTTCTTAACAATATCAACCTACCTCAACTTAGTAAACATCAAATAAATATTCTTGAATCCCCGTTAACAGAACATGACTATTTTAATGCCCTTAAACTCATGCCGAATAATAAAGCACCAGGTCCTGATGGATTCCCTGCTGAGTTCTACAAACACTTTTGGTCCATTTTATCACCACTCTTTATCCGAATGACAAATGAATCAAAAGAAAAATCAAAACTTTTAGATAATATGAACACAGCCACAATTTCACTCCTTCTCAAACCCAATAAAGACCCAACACTACCGTCAAGCTATCGTCCAATTTCCCTAATAAATGTAGACATTAAAATCATCGCCATAGATTAGAAAAAATCACACCATCTATAATCAATCCAGACCAAACTGGTTTCATTAAAGGTAGACTTGCATCTAACAACACACGTAGACTTTTTAACTTAATGCATTATTCATCAATTCATAAAGCCAAAACCATCATAGTCACTGGATGCAGAAAAAGCTTTCGATAGAGTAACTGGAAATTCCTGTTTTCCACATTAGAGAGGTTTGGTTTTGGGGAGTCATTCATTAATTGGATTAAAATTCTATATACATCACCTTCAGCCACTGTCATCACTAATGGACTAACATCACGTAGCTTCACACTGCACCGGGGCACTAGACAAGGATGCCCACTCTCTCCCTCATTATTCACCATTTTCATTGAACCATTAGCAGCAGCCATCCGCCAAAACAGCAACATAAAAGGAATTCAAACACTAAATATACACCACAAAATAAGTCTTTACGCCGATGATATATTAATATATTTACAAGACCCTCCATCATCGTTACAAGAAACGATTAAACTCATCGATTCTTTCTCAAATATTTCCGAATACTCAATCAACTGGAGTAAATCTGCTATACTTTCATTACATTCACCAGTTTGGATGTGACATCCCATACACCACCAATTCCTCTGTGCACCAATCACATCACATATCTGGGTATTAATGTTTCCCCCAGGCTGTCAGAGCTGTTTGGACTCAACTACACTCCACTACTTAAAACAATAGCAGATGATCTTCAACGCTGGATGAACCTACCACTTTCTATTATGGGCAGAATATCAGTAATTAAAATGACTATACTCCCTAAATTAAACTATTTATTTACAATGACACCAATCCAACCCACCCTTGCCTGGTTTAAATCACTAGATTCAATCATTACCAAATTTTACTGGAAAAACAAGACCCCAAGAATTAAATTGACTACCTACAGAAATTAAGAACACAAGGAGGACTGAAGCACCACATTTTTACCACTACTTTTTGGCCAATCAGCTCCAAAATATACACAAATGGATTCACCCTAACCCATCAGAAAACACATGGCTAGATGTTGAACAAACAATTTGTAAGGACATTAATACTTCAGATTTACCCTTCTACAATCAAACAATCAAAGAGCATCATTGTTTTAAAATGCCAACAATAGCAGCAGCTCTGACAGCCTGGTGGAAATTCCATCAAATCACAAACTCCCCTCTTGCACCATCTAAATACACCCCGATTTGGAATAACCCAGATTTTACATCTAACAAGAAGCCACTTAATTTACGCACATGGGCAGAAAAGGGAATCACACAACTTCAGCATATCTTTCATAATAATAACCTGGCCTCATTCTCCCACTTGGTCCAGAGATACGGCATTGGGAGCAATTGTTTTTTGGAATACTCACAAATCAAATCATCAATTCAATCAAAGATCGACACTAGGACAATTGATCTAGACCCCCCCCCCTCAATATCAGCACTAATTAATATATCTTCAAAAAACTACTCTCCAAAATATACAGAATTATATCAAAATCAGACAATACATTAAGTCTACCAAATGCTAAGTGGGAATCAGATTTATTGCTCCCCGATGCCGCCTTCTGGACACAAATCTGCAAAAATATTTACTTCATGACGAAAAATGCCAACCTTCAACTAATACAATATAAAGTACTTCATAGATTTCACCTTACTGAACGAAAATTATTTAAAATGGGTTTTACTTCAGAAACATGCTCACATTGTACACAAAACACCTCAGACACCTATCTTCACGCCATGTGGCACTGCACCCCAGTTAAAGAATTTTGGGAAAACGTTACTGAGTCACTATCCAATCTTATGGTATGGCACGTCCCATTATCTCCCTCCCTCTGTATATTAGGTGACATATCCATAACCAACTCAAACGATACAGATAGTAAATTACTCCTAGTGGCTCTAACTGTCGCCAAGAAAACTATCCTCATGAACTGGAAATCAAGGAACACATACATATTACATCTTGGAAAAACTTACTACTAGTACATCTCCATGGAAAACCTGTCAACTTCCACTCAAAATAATACAATAGAATTACACCCCTCTCTGTTATCTCTCATAAACTTCCATCATCAAATCCGCTGACCCTCTTTGTCTGAAGCCATCCACAACAACACACCATTCATCAATATCTACACAATTTGTGGGAGGGGGGTTAGGAGGAGGTAGCAGCAATGGCTAATATCAAACTAAATTAAAACTTATGAAAGATTAAACTTGTTCATTTGTATTTTTATTTATTTGTTTATTTTTTTAATATTATTGTTATTATTCATTTATTTTCTTTCCCTATCCTTTCTTTCTCTCTTTCTGTTCTCCTCATTTTCGTCATGTTTTTTCTCTCTCTCTTCTCTTCTCCCTCTCTCCTTTCCTCTCTCTCCTCTATCCCTTTCTTTTCTTTTCTTTTTTATCTCTCTTTCTATTTCCATGCCTCTGGGCTTCGGTTGGCTGTGGCATCTCAGGTCCTGCCCTGTGTGGTTTGGTTTAGTGGTTGGTGGGTGTGCTGTGGGACCGGGAACCTTGTGCCTCCAACCTGTACCAGTTTTGCCCGGGTTTTCTTGCCTCTGGCGGGTTCGGCACCACATGCCTTGCTTATTTAATGCATCACTAGACGATATACACACATCTATTGTAAAATAAGTAAGGGAAAAAAAAAATAATGGTGATAATAATAAATAAAAAATAAATTAATTAAAGGGGAAAAAGGAAAAAAAAAATAAATAAAGCATAATGTATATCAGACACACACAGGGTAAGTGAGATGTGAGCATGGGGACCTGGACTTTGCACTGGGCTGGTTCCACGCTGCACGTCACGCTTTTTTAATGCATCATACACTCATATACATATGTGGGGTAAGCGTGGCATGTGAGTGGCGGCCAGGGGTGGACTTTTGGGCCCCGTGCCCTGCAGCACCTCTCCTTGATGGTTCGCTTGTGGCATAATTTATGGGCCCAAAGGCAGCCTTACAATATCTCTCTATTCATAGCTTTATTACTATTATTACTATTATTATTTCATCATTACTATTACTAACATTATTGTTATTATTATTATTATATTATAATTATTATTACTGCTATTTGTCCTCCTCCTGATTCCCCAACCACCCCCTATCTCGGATGAATAAGTTTATTATCGTTATTGCTGCTACTATTACTATTATTACTTATAACCTTCCTCATCCTCCATCCTCTAATTTTTATTATTAATGCTATTATTATTATTATTATTGTTATCATTACTATTGTTTTTTTTTCTATTGTTATGTCTGTTGTACTCTCTTTTATTTATATACTTCCACCCCCAACACCCAGTCACACTTACGCAAACCACACACACACACACACACACACACACACACACACACACACACACACTCACTCACTCACTCACACAAATCATGTTGGCTGTCATGTATGTTTTGTTGACCTTGGTTATTTTGTATTTGATTTGTTACCTGTAAATAGTATGTTTGTTTGCATAATAAAAAAAAAAACTTAAAAAAAAAAAGACCTTTTCAGATAATCACCAATGTTTGTGACAGCTGCATCACCGTGGGATCTTATTTAATGTAATGTTGTAAATGTTATAATAACAACTTTTTTTCTGCCAGTGCATTGGACAATTTTTTATCATCACATACATTTTAAACAAATTTATCAAAGACTTTAGAAAGAAACTTTGACTGATTGGCCAAATTGAATGTAGCTGCAATCAAGTTGTTCCAAATTATTTAAGACTTTCGTTCTTTTTTTGAAACAATTAAAAACTGAGATGTTTTAATTAAATCTGAGAGCTTTATGGCCCACCAATGAAAGTCGATTTACCAAAACTCTTGATGTTTCAAAAAGTTCATCATATTTATAGAAGTAACAACATTTATTTTCTTTAGGAACCAACGGCATACCAGAGAAGCTGTGGAAAGAATGAAACTTATTTTCTTTAGAAACTGACGGCATACCAGAGAAGCTGTGGAAGGAATGAAACTTATTTTCTTTAGAAACTGACGGCATACCAGAGAAGCTGTGGAAAGAATGAAACTTCTTTTCTTTAGTAACTGACGGCATACCAGAGATTCTGTGAGAGGAATGAAACGTTTCGGTTACGTATGTAACCCTCGTTCCCTGAAGAAGGGAACGGAGACATCACGTCGGATGACCGACGAATTGGGATCTCGCCAGAGAGACCAATCCACTTTGAGTGTAACTAAACGAGCCAATGGACATTGGCATGCGATCATTGCATCCAGCTGCCGCTGATCACAGCGTGAGTATAAGAGGCAGCGGGTGCACCGCATTAATTCATGCTTTCGCTGAGGAGCCGAGCCGGTGACCCGGCCGCTCAGCGGTGGTACAGCTAGAACCTCCACGTCCCATCCAGGGACCACACATGGAGTTTCCACAAGTCTGGACGTGGGTGCCAGAGGGTGCCCCGTCTCTGAGAAAGCAGATCCTTCCTCAGAGGAATCGGCCAGGGAGGGGCTGTCGCGAGGAGCATGAGTTCCGTGTAATCTGAACCCGATGAGTACCGCATTTCTACGCCCACCTCGGGACTCGGCCATGGAGCCAGTGCTGAAGCGGTCTCATATGGAGCAGACCGAGCGGAACTATCGCCGCAGCTGCAGCCATATGCCCCAGGAGCCTCTGAAAGAGTTTCAGTGGAACCGACGTCCTGCCTGATAAAGTCTTGAGGCAGTTCAGCACTGACAGAGCACGTTCCTGGGTGAGGCGTGCTGTCTGGTTGACCGAATCCAACTCCATGCCGAGAAAAGAGATCCTCTGCGTTGGCACGAGTTTGCTCTTTTCCCAGTTGACCCGAAGACCCAACTGGCTGAGGTGCCTGAGCACCAGGTCCCTGTGTGCTCACAACTGTTCTCGAGACTGTGCAAGTATGAGCCAGTCGTCGAGGTAGTTGAGGACGCGCACACCCCGTTCTCTCAGGGGAACAAGGGCCGCCTCTGTGACTTTGGTGAAGACGCGAGGCGAAAGGGACAGCCCGAAGGGCAGGACCTTGTACTGGTAAGCCCGACCCTCGAACGCGAATTGCAGGAATGGCCTGTGTCGCGGGAGAATCGAGACATGAAAGTACGCGTCCTTCAGGTCGATTTCTGCAAACCAATCTAGGGGACGGACGCACCCAAAAATTTGTTTCTGCATCAACATCTTGAACGGCATCTCGTGAAGTGCACGGTTCAAAACTCGCAGATCCAGGATTGGTCATAACCCACCGCTTTTCTTGGGCACAATGAAGTAAGGGCTGTAAAAACCCAACCTCATATCGGCTGGAGGGACCGGCTCTATCGCGTCCTTCGCCAGCAGGACTGCAATTTCCACACGCAAGACAGGGGCATCGACGGCCTTGACTGAAGTGAACCGGATGCCCCCGTACTTGGGGGGACGCCGGGCAAACTGAATCACGTAGCCGAGTCTGATGGTCCGCAGGAGCCACCGAGACGGACTGGGGAGCGCTAGCCAGGCTCCGAGAGACCGTACCAGCGGGACCAACGGGGCCACCGACATACCCACGGTGGGGCAGCGAGGTGGAACACAGGGACCCGGCCCGGAGCCTGTGAGGGCTTGGCCTGTGATGGCGGGGTGTGGGGTCTGGGTGTGCAGCGTAACACTCACCTGATTCCTCCTCGTGAGGGAGGAAACACAGGAACCCGGCTTGAGGCTTGTGACAGGCTGGTGTGTGACGACTTGAAGCGGGGACTCGAGTGCTACCGCACTTACCTGGTTCCATGAATAGGCAGGAGGGGTGCTCTTGGGCAACCCACTGCTGCCTGCTGGCGAGAGAGGAGAAGGGAAGTGATCCCGTGATGCACGGTTCACCACTCTCCTCCTCTTGAGACCCAGAGACTGAGAAAACTGCTCTTTTATTGATGTTTTGGGAACAAAAACAGAACGAAACAAAAGATTCTCCACCCGGACCTCCTCCGGGGGAGGGAGTGGTGCGGTCACCATCTCTGGGTTGCCCATCTCAGGGCCTCTTGCACTTGCGCTTGCCGCCAGGTTTGGCGGGGGCCTGGATGGGCTGGGCGTCCTGCCTGCGACCGGCTCCACGATGCTGCCTGGTGGAAGGCTGCTGCGGCTGCGCGGGAGCGGGGGCAGCCGAAGGGGGGCGCCCACGGCGACGAGCAGGCTGAGGGGCTGCAGCCGGAGTGGAAGCAGCAGGTTTCCTCCGGCACATGATGTGTTTGATCGCCTCAGTCTGCTTCTGGGCTGCCGAGAACTGCTGGGCAAAGCTCTCGACAGCGTCGCTGAAAAGGCCGGTCTGCGACACGGGAGCATTCAGGAACTGTACCTTCTCCTGCTCCTTCATGTCGGCAAGACACAGCCAGAGATGGAGCTCCTGGACCACTAACGTGGACATCGCACGACCCAGAGACTGTGCGGTCACCTTCGTCGCTCGAAGCGCGAGGTCCGTCGCAGCACACAGCTCATGTAGAACCGCCAGGTCATGACCACCCTCGTGCAGGTCTTTCAGGGCTTTGGCCTGGTGGACCTGCAGTAACGCCATGGCGTGAAGGGCAGAAGCCACTCTGCATAGGTCCTCCGCTCTGCGGAGCGCCTGAGGGGTGAGGAACTCCTCTTGGGGAAGCCCTCATCAAATCACCTCTGACTCCACCGGATCCAGCGCCGGATCGCGGCAGAGGCAGAGGGACACCGCCATGTTTGACACAGCGGAGTCTCCTATGCAACTCCGAGATGGTCATGTCCCCACAAGAAGAACATGAACCATCCACGAAAGTTTCCTCAGCGTGCTGAATGCCCAGACACGTGAGGCAGCGATCGTGACCGTCCTGAGGCGCCAGGAAACGACCACACCCAGAAACGCACGGGTGATAAGACATATTTAAAAAGACGCAATCACCCGTGTTACTCTTTTAGAGAAATTGCTCTTTCAGAGAAATGTTCTTTTAGTGCTGAAGCACGCAGGGGAGCTGGCCACCGCACACTCCTAGTGTGGCTGTCAGCAAAGACGAACTCTTTCTCCCGCCGACGTGACCACCGCTGCTGCGCCGTAACGCCCGCACTCGCTCGCAGAACACTCACTCGCTCGCAGAACACTCTCTGGAAAGGAAGAGCAGTAGCTTCACCACTACCGCTCGGCTCCGAAGCGAAAGGATGAATTAATGCGGTGCACCCGCTGCCTCTTATACTCACGCTGTGATCAGCGGCAGCTGGATGCAATGATTGCATGCCAATGTCCATTGGCTCGTTTAGTTACACTCAAAGTGGATTGGTCTCTCTGGCGAGATCCCAATTCGACGGTCATCCGACGTGACTCGGAGTGACCGACTGAAAGGGAACTTATTTTCTTTAAAAACTGATGGCATACCAGAGATTCTGTGAGAGGAATGAAACTTATTTTCTTTAAAAACTGACAGCATACCAGAGAAGCTGTGGAAAGAATGAAACCTGTTTTCTTTAGAAACTGACGGCATACCAGAGAAGCTGTGGAAGGAATGAAACTTATTTTCTTTAGTAACTGACAGCATACCAGAGATTCTGTGAGAGGAATGAAACTTATTTTCTTTAAAAACTAACGGCATACCAGAGAAGCTGTGGAAGGAATTAAACTTATTTTCTTTAGAAACTGACGGCATACCAGAGATTATGTGAGAGGAATGAAACTTATTTTCTTTACATTTACATTTAGTCATTTAGCAACTTACAAATGAGGACAATGGAAGCAATCAAAATCAACAAAAGAGCAATGATATGCAAGTGCTATGAAAAGTCTCAGTTAGCTTAAATCAGTACACGTAGTAAGTTTTTTTTTCTTAATTATATAGTAATTAAAAAAGAAAACAGATAGAATAGAAAAAGAATAGAGCAAGCTAGTGTAAGAGGCTTTTTTTTTGCTTTTGTTAATTGTATAATAAATAAAAAGAAAACAAATAGATAGAATACAAAAAGTGCAAGTCTAAAAGGGACAAGTTTTTTTTAAAGAATAGAATTAGAATAGAGAGTGCTGAAGTTAGAGGGTCAAATAAAGATGGAAGAGATCAATATTATTAATATATAGGATGTGTTGCACCAACAAAGATCAAATTAAGAATTTGTTTTTATTTTAAATCGAGTTGTGTTGCACCACTTAATTTTAAACACTTAATTACCAAACTCTCTCTCTCTGATATAAGTTGCTTTTGTCGATGAAGGAAATAAACTTGAAAAATGTCAGCTGTCTTTATAAACCGCAGGAACACTGTTGATCAAATGGATCAAGCAAGGATATGAAAACATTGCATACGATTTCATAATCTTGGAAATATATGTATAGTATCATTTAATGACAAAACACCCGAGATAATAGAAAACAACTGGCATGATTCCCGGACTACCTCTGCTCGTGACAGTGCCGCTCTATGCGTTTGATCACCATTCAGCAGCGTGGAGCGGCTATGACAATCGAGGCACGGCAGCGATCACTGGTGCTCACCTCATCATCTTGCTGCCGTTAAATGCTATATGGACCATTCTACAGAATTGGTGCAAAAAAAATAAATAAATAAATAAATACCACCAAAAAACACAGTAAACATCTAAGACTTGAATTCTTAAATTGTTTTTAAATAAGATCCTTACAGTGTGTTATATTATGCTAACATGACCAGCTAAGTGCTAAAACATGTTTTAACATGTTAAGGTTGTCAATGAAGTACTAAGACATGCTAACACCCATCCGCATACATAAATATTTCAGCTTTATCAACCCCTTCAGGACCGGCTATGTTTAACAGTGTGTAAACTTTGATTGATTTTGACAATCTTATTGTACAAGGCCTACAGCGGAACTGGAGCCGAAAGGTCAAGAAACAAGAGAAGATGGAACAGCACAGACGGGTTCAGGAGAGAGCTGGAGCATCAGAAAATCACCTTCAAAATGAGAGCAATGGTGCGATTATTGAGGAAACAAGAATTGATAAATAAGAAAATAATGAAGTTACTGAGAGAAATAATTGAATTGCATGATTTTACTTTTGAAATAAACGTTGACAAATGAATTGGGAACAATGGAACTCCAGACTCATGTTGCAAATGAATAAATGTTAGCTGCTTTATGGTTTTAACTGCAATATAGGTGCTTTGCTTACTCTGTAAAAAAACGGTTAGAGATAAGGGGATGCATTTTGCAGCATGCGTGCAGAATGGAACCTCTAACTAACCGTTGCATAGTGTTTTATCACACCTGTATAGAGGTGTTAGATTGCGGTTTAGACATGGATGCATATATCTCATATATCCCACTTATGCTTTTGAAAGGTGTTACAATTATTTTTATAGGTTAAGAGTAGAAGTAGATATGTTTGCATTTAGAAATGTTGCAATTTTTCCTTTTGAACTTTTGACACTGCCTCATGCAGCCTCTGTGACAAAGGTAGCACATCCTGTCTGTGTGTGAGGAGGTAGTTACAGAGATTCGCAGAAGGAAGAAGAATGTGGGGAGGTCTTTGATGCAAATGACATACAAGACTATATAAATGCTTGTTGAAGATTTTATCACCCAGCCAACATTTGTATGTGGGGCCCCTGTGGGCATGAAATGGGCTGAAAAAGTGGGCCTAGTATAGGATTGTCCGCGGGTTCCATAATGGCCCAATTCCAAATGTCCACATGGGTTTCATGCAGGATTGAACTTACCTCTAGGTGGGCCCCAACTGGGCAACATGCTCAAGATCCATATCGGTCCCAGATTTCAGTTTTATCTGGATACTACATGGGGACTACATGGGTTTGAAATATGGGTTGTTAGTGGGATTGTCCCCAGCTATCAAATTTATGTTCTGAAAACGTTTTTGTAACGTTATTTTTTGGTTGTGGGAATGTTATTTGGAATGTTCCAAAAATGTGGAAATGTCCAGTTTGCTTAATGTTGCTAGAACATTATTTTATGGTTAGCATAACTTTCCTGCAATGTTCTTGCAACCTAATTTTCATTAAAAATATAATGTTCTATGAACGTTTATTTGGAACATTCCAAGAACGTCAAAATGTCCAGTTTGCCTAACGTTGCTGGAACATTATTTTATGGTTAGCATAACTTTCCTGCAATGTTCTTGCAACCTAATTTTCATTAAAAATATAATGTTCTATGAACGTTTATTTGGAACATTCCAAGAACGTCAAAATGTCCAGTTTGCCTAACGCTGCTGGAACATTATTTTATGGTTAGCATAATGTTCCTACAACTTTATTTCCACCTACATTTTCTTAAAAATACAACATCCTAAAAACATTTATTTGGAACATTACAAAGTTTAGTTTAATAAAATGTTATTTTAAGATTAGCAGTATTGCAACATTCGCTTTCAACATCATTTTTATTAACACAACCTTTCAGATACGAGCAAGTACATAATTACGTGCATTTAAACAGGTATCTGAATTATTAAAGGAATCACTTTCAAAAAGTTCATTAACAAATTGAACAAATTGGTGAAATTTGCATATCATGTAAAATAATAATAATAATATGTAGTTTAATAGTTATGACAATGAACTATAACTTCACAGCTAAATATAAACTATCATATTAACATTTAATAATTGAGAACTTCTATATGAATTTGAGTGTGGGGTGTGGGTGCTGAAAAACTGTGGTCCATGTCCTGTCTCTCCACACTCCATCTATCAAGTAAACATATTGGCTGATGTTACAAAGTGATATTACAAAATGCCTATAAAATAATTAGTGTGGCTATGCCAAAAAATTATTTGGGTCTGTGCTGTGAGTTCTACAAATATTATATTACGCAAGAGTCAAAGGTAGTTTCATTTGACTTGGCATATGTTACTTTCATTGACAAGCTACTTTCATAGCAGCATTAAGAAAAACGTCTTCTGAAGCATCATTAGATTAAGAAAAAGATAAACATTCAAATAATACATTTTTATTGTGTCATTTCCAAAAAACTATTTTTAGGTCAACATAAATTTACCTAATTTATTCATCTTGATAGGTATACACATGCACACTACTGGAAATACGTCATAATAGGGTAGTTAAGTCAACTGCAATTTCCATTTTATACCAATAGTATAGTTAACATTTAGAAGTTATCAATAAAGTTATTAACCCTCTGGGGTCTGAGGTCATTTTGGGGCCCTTGAGATGTTTTGACATGCCCTGATATTTGTGCTTATTTCAGCTACTTAAAACATACTATTGACCAAAATGTTTTTTTTTTCTATTCAGAACAAACTGTGCTGCAATAATATGTGACCAAGATGGATGTACATGTTTGCATTTTTTAGAAAAAAAATATTATGCGTGGTTAGTATGTTTTGGGATTTTTTTTAGATGAAATAAGGCCTTAAAACCCACACTAAATAGTCCTGAACAACACTTTTGAGTAATCAGTCTTGTAGGCTAGAATATTTACTTCAAAATTATGTGAAAATCATTCTGCTTACTCATTCACAGAAAACAATATATTGATTTAAAATTTTCAAGACATGTTTTGTGATCGAGGGTCTATATGCGAGGGAGTGGTAATGGCCATGAATATTGAGTGAGTCTCACCTGAGAGACAAAGGGCCCTCCCCTATGGGGCCCTAATGGCCCATCAGTGTGACTGTGACTGTGAGGCAGGTAAGAGAGAATGTGAGGACATTGAAAAAAAGGGTTTTTTAAATTATTTGTATTTTATTTACAACACAGTACAATCAAAACATACATAATGAAGGTCAAAGACACATTATTGTGCACACTGATCTAACCACAGAGATGTGAACAGACAACAGATTCTGTTCAACAATTGAAACAAGTAAATCATACCTGATATTTATTGTAAGTGTTTCTACTTCTTTCCATGGATTCAAGGAGAAAAAAACATAATCAGTAGAAAAGGAGCTTGTTTTAACATAGAATATCAGTGTAGTTGAACATCTGATGTTGGTGCAGCGCTCTCAGAGGAAAACAGTTTGAAGAGACATCAGGATACATCTGGTGCTGGTATCTGATTCAATAAAATACAAACAAAAAACATTTGTGAGCATCTTAATATCAGGAACATCTGTATATATATATATATATATATATATATATATATATATATATATATAATGTATTGTAGCCATCGACTCACACATGCTTTGTACTATCATAAAAAAGAGAAAGAAATCTTATATCTGAGAAACTAATTATTATTGTTTAGCACGTTATTAAAATCTATTTCTGAACAGAGTAGGCTATTAATAATAAACATGTACTAAACATACTTAGACTCGTAGCATTCATCATGTTACAGTGTACACTCATATTACTTTTATTGTTTTATATAGAGCATGAAAACATCATCGCGCCGTAAGAAATTTAAATACAGTGAATTCATCATATTCAAAATGTTTTACACGATTTCAAACATTGTAGTCAGGAATTATAGTTTGGGAAAAACCCGACTATGATTTTGTAGTCATATAGTCTAGTATGTATGATTTTATAGTAGCCTATGACATGATTCTGAAGCCACAGACTCAAGTATGCTTTGTACAATAAAAATGATATTTTATATCTGAGAAACTAATTATTATTGTTTAGCACGCTATTAAAATATATTTGTGAACAGAGTATTAATAATAAACATGGTCTAAACATTTTTAGACGCGTAGCATTCATCATGTTGTCGTTTGGGAAAAACCCAACTAACTGTTAGTGAATCTGTTCAAGTTTATGACACAATAAAACGTTAACTAATGCAAAAAAAAGAAACATTACTTACTCATCAGATTGAGCTCCTCTTCTGGATGAAATCGTGTTCTTCTTTCGAGGGAAATCCTGCTTTTACTCGGCGCGTCTTCCAGAAACGAACAGTAGCCGCGATGAGGACCTCCGCTCTTTGTTTGTTTTGGGTGTTTACACGCGCGCACTTACCACGCGGCTATTTACATATGAACTGTGCGAGGCGCGCGAGGGCGGGAACACATTAGAGATAATGAGTCAGACGGGACAGACTGAACATCGTGTTGGTTTCATACAGATTACTTCATCACAGAATGTTTGTTTTCGATAAGACTTGCTTCAAAGTAGACACTTCAAGCTTTCTATAGATATAACTCCCATGTCTCTGTGTTGAGTATTTGTTGAGTTACAGTTCATTTTACTGACGCGTTTCTCAAAACAGTTCGTGGAGACGGAGAAGACAAAGAGCGCACACTGTTTGTTTTCTTATTTCTCCAAAAGCACAAAGTTGTGTTGTTATTGTGAGTGTACACAAAAAAAGTAGACACTTAACAGTTTCGATTGATGTATAACACTTATTTGTGTGACCAAAATCAACAGAGTATTTTTAGTGTCAAGTAGTATTAACATACACTGTACGTCAAAAATGATTTATGACCCTGATTTATGACCTGATTTATGACCCCCTGTCAGCGTTGATGGACAGGTTGTCATATGTCAAATGTATACCAGGGTGGATTTATGACCTGATTTATGGGTATATGACCCTCCTCACCCCCCCTGTCCCCCTGACTGTCACGTGACCGGGGTCCTGTCATCCCTGACTGACATGACATTAGGGGTTTGTAAATCAAAAGATCTAAACAGATGACATTTGTTGGATTTATGAGTGGATTTACGACGTTTTTATCACTCACCTGGTGCCGTGGGGTTTTTAATGGCGTTCCTTCCTGGCCTGTAGATAACGGTCAGTCTTGGAGGTGTTGGGGGTCTTCTTGATTGTGGAAAATTGGTTGAGCAAAGGATGTGTATTGACACCTTATGTTTGTTTGATCTGTATGTTATATGTTAATGCCTAGCCAGGGGGGTTCATCCTGACTGTGGGGAAAATAGCTGAGCAAAGGGTGATGTAGTGGCTCCTTAAGAGAACCAATGTTTGTTTGATTTGTATGGCATATGTTATTGCCTAGTCACCAATTTGTTCCTACCGGCTTGTCTACACCGGCTTCTGAATAAGGAAGGTTGTCAGGACGTCTACCTTTCCAGGTTGGGGGTAAAAAGGTGTCATGTTTGAGGGTTGTTCTTTGTTTTTGGGGGGATGGAAGGCATCCAAACACGTGTCTAATGTCAAACCCCTAAACAGTTCAGTTCTGCTTGATCTATAGGCTAAATGTTGATAGCTAAGACATCGCTGTTTTGATTGTATAAAAACTGAAACATAGAATTAAAGAATTCACCAATTGATGAAAATGTCTATATGCGTCTGAAAAAGGTGCTATGTCCGGGCAAGTTTTTCTTTATCATCTCAACGTGTGTATGCTAACACTTCTGTAGGATCAGAACAACCTAATCTGTAGGTTGAATAGATAAACTTGTGAGAAGCAGTCTTTTTCAAAATTATTCAAACCACCAACTATCCATTTACTTCTGACAGTGAAGGTGATTGTGGGGTCTAACTGACAGCGGACGACAGTATCCTCTTTGTGCTTGTGTTAATGGCTTTACAGCATTCACTCATATAGATGTGTACAGAATCATGCTTTAGTTCAGTTCAATTCATTTTATTTTATTTATAAAGCACAATAAAACAACAATGGTTGACCATTGTGCTAAACGACATTGTTTAAATTAAAAGTACATAACATGATATGACAAGACAAACAAATAAACATTTTTAAATAAGCCCCGCTTTGGACAAATAATCAACACTTTGGCTGATTATTTGGGGTCTCTCTCTCTCTCTCTCTCTCTCTCTCTCTCTCTCTCTCTCTCTCTCTCTCACACACACACACACAAATCTGAGTATACTAAATTTTTAAGTATGAGCAAAAATGTTGTTTTTACTTTCTGTTATTTAATAAATGTTTTCATTTTAATATATCCCGTAGATAGAATGTGTACTGTAAAAGAACAAATATACATTTCACTTAAAACTTCTCAGTAAAAAAATTACACCTACGTTTTAAACATGTTTAAAAAGTTTTAAACACATTGTGTGTCACTAAAGCAAGTCATGCTGTCTATTGTCTTTAAATTAAACTTTAGTTTTATTCTTTAAAACAGCCTGATGATAATGCACCCGAGTGCTTTTCTCACACGAGTAGAAAACTCTTTGGATGTGTTTGTGACAAACACAATTTTTTTTTTTTTTTTTTTTTTTTTTTGTAAATGTATGACTGAACCTTTCTCATTTGACAGACCTACGTTTTCAAATTATTTATTATTTCAAGTTATGTTTAACAGCCACAGGGAATACATGTTGTTTTCTAATGTTCATAAAAACTTTATTGGTGTAAATTTCTCACCTAGAACACAAAACTTGGTTTACTAAACACTAAATGGTTTACTAAAAGATTAAAGGACCAGCATCTGTGATTTTCAAAATGAAAGGGGGTATAAAATATAAGCATGTTTCAACTATCATCATCATTTCCTTTTGACCCTAATAAACTGGTAATGAATTTACTATGACAACTGATACAATGTACGGTTCTCATACTGTGTGTGTAAATAGCTGTGCTAAAACATTTATGAGTATTTTTGCACGCCAACAGATTTTGTCAGGGATGCGTCTCATCTAAGAATCACAGTGTTTTGTAAATTACATTTTTTTACATTACTAGATTTAGTCATATTATCAAGATTTCGGATGGCCGTTCACAATTTTTAAGTGAAGACACCTCTTTGTGAGCTGTCATCATAACAGGAATAAATAAAAATCTTTTTGAGAAATTTCTTTTAGTGCACCTCTGTGTCTGTCCATGATGTGCGAACACACGAAGCATCAACACGAAAATTTAGTCTTGCTGTTTTACCCTTAAAACTATTACAACTGAAACAAACCAAACTATTGCACTGAAAGCTGCACATTCATTTAAGTTTTGAGCATGTTAAAATTTCCACACTCTTGTATTGATAAATTTAATACATAACCTTTCATACGTTCAAGAGACCAAATCTCTAAGAAAGAGTGTATAGCAAGACAAGAAAATGTTTATAATGCATATAGAATTCGGAAAATATATTTCATAAACAATTGTGAAAGGATGACTGGATTTAGTCATCTTGCTCAGATAGCAGATGACACAATTCACATTTCGTCTGTTTGGCTGTATTTGTTTTAAGACTCCACTGCAAGTTCATGCTAATCCTTGCATGGGAAAGAGGATGGCGAGCACATACTTATTCATTTAAGAAAATGATTGAACATTTGACCGAACTTTTTATTTTGACAAACCTCTATTTCAAATTATTTCCCTTGAGGCGTTTGTCCACATAATCTTTTTCAACACAACGACATTAAACATTAAAGAATGTCATCAGTCGCTGTCGCCATCTTCTTTGACTCAAATAAAGCAACATCTCAGGTGTACGTAAGCATCTACAATGTGTGCACGTGCTAAACATCTTTGTTTCTCCACTTCTGTCATATTTATTTGATGTAATGCAAACATATTTTGAGAACTATGATGTTCCACGTTTTTGTAAAGGTCATACAAAGAATTCAAACATAATCTTTACATTGGAATTATCTTTGCGCAAAGCAAATTGACTAAAAATCATTGAATTACAAAATGCAAAAATGTATACATTTAAGAAAAATTGCCATAATGCATACAGAATACAGAAATCCTCCTCTTGATCTATTGTGACTGACATTTTACTAAGTCAGACGATCAGGATTAGGGACGACGCGGCTCACATATTGTTTGTTGGACTGTATGTGTCACTACTACGACTGTACTGTAGGTGAGGCCTTCTCTCTGAGAGCCATCAGCGTTCAGTGTTTACAGAAAAATGAAAATTAAGAAAATTTCTTGAGAGTGTTTGACTAATTCGGTATTTCTTTTTAGGGCGATTATTCATCTATTTGATGTGAGACCCCATTAAGTGTCTACACAAAATTTACGGCGTGCTGTTTTACACTTACAACTGAATTGACATATCTTACCATTGTGCTCAATGCTACACGTTCAGTAAAGTTTGAGGTCGTACTCAGTCTTGAAAAGGCTACAGACACAAAATATCAAAGCATTTTTTAGTGCTCTCTATGTAACTCATGAGTTCAAGTCGCTAAGTAAATATCATATGAATACAGAAAACCCGCTCATGATCATCTGGGTATATTTTTGTAAATGTTGTTTTAAATTACTTTTTTCTTACGCCACTACATCTAGAGCTCTTGTTCAGATGTGCACATTTTATTTGTCGTACTCGTTTCAACATTTCCACTTGAGATTAAAGCGTAGGTAATGTGACCGCAATTAAGAACCATGACATTATACTACATCCCCTTTGAAAAGGTTATAGACATAGTCGTTTATACAGGAAATATATTTGCGCAACAGAAATATGTATCAGTATAACAAATAACAAATACTGAATTCTCTCTTCTAAATTTGTTAAAGTTTTAATGCTGATTTTGATGGCCTACCCCAGCTAGCTGATACCACTCTATACTTTTTCATTGTTTTTAGATGAAGACTATTCTCAGAATCTGGTCAATCATGTCGCGAGTGTTTGCAGGAAAATATGAACAAATACATTATAAGAAAATAAAAGGATAGTCCTTCTACAAGAGATTGTTTAAACCGAGATTGTGATGTACTGTAGAGCTTTTTCTGGTCCGTCTACAAAGCGGCCACGAGACACACAGATCTTACAGTTTCTCTGTTACATGTACATCTATTTCATTTACAACACAAAGTTGCACATTACAAGTTGAAGATAGTGCGGAAACACTATTTTCTTTGTACGAGTCTCTAAACATGACTTTAATAAATAAATCACAGATGTCATGTAGTTAATTCATCGAAAGGTGCATGTTTTTGACCATTTTAGACGGACTGCACCAGCACACAGACACACGTTTTAGGTATTTATCTCTGACCAACAGGTTTGATCCTGGGGAAACGCGCACAACGGCAGCTGTGTGTTGTCATGATTGTCTTTATAACTGATCCGCTTTTATTAAAACAATGCGGCATGAAGTTACTGTATTCAACATCACAGTCCCTTGAAATATTGTAGTATATATATATATATATATATATATATATATTTTTTTTTTTTTTCTTCTAAATATCATGTATTTAGCTTAAATATTAGTTGTTAAGTGTTTACAAAGCTGTCATGCCTGTTGTTGAATTTTATAACATATATTTCACCAAACCTAAAGGACCGAAAAATAGGTTTAGCTTAAGTCCGCATTTCAGCTGTTAGCCTGAAAATGCAAGTGAACTGAGATTTCATACTGAGATAATCTACAGAACGTAAAACAAGCTCACAGTTTTGGATTCTAGTTTGTTGAATATTGTTTGTTACAGTTTCACAGGTTTAACACCTCATTACTTGAAGACACGTACTGTATAAATCACAAAGTTTTTCAATGTAGTAGGCCGATTCTGAAACCAGACCGAAAAAAAAATTTGCTTGAGACTTAGCTGTATGAACATTTTTGTGTTTTTCTTTCTATGATTTGTTCGTGTTCATCATATTCGTCAATATTTATGTGGATTTCCTTGATTTAATAAAATATTTAACAAAATGTTTGGGTAATGTGTGTGAATATAGAATGTGGCACAAGGATCTTTGAAATGTTTTATCCTAAAATATCCAAGTAACACTCGGAATCATTTAAGATTGAGAATAATAATACAATTAACACATTAACATTTTACAGGAGATGTGAATGTGAGTTCTTGGCTGATTTGTACATTATTAAATTAAAATAAATCTATTAGAAATTGTCATGAACTGAAGGTGTAAACAAAAACACTGTGCATTTAACAGCGAGATACTTTTAACGCCTTGTTCGCAAGAAAAACATAAGATCGTTGTGAGATATAAACCGCAAGTTTTTCATAACATTACGCTTTGAAACCAGAACGTTTTTTTTTTTTTAGTTTCCATGACTTTGTTCGCTCTTTCTGTTTGAATTTGTGGTTTCACCATCCTTATCTTATTTTCCCACCTAATTGTAATTGTCAGGCCTTACGCTTTGTCTCGTTAGCTCCTCTTTGTTCGCATAAGTCAATATTTCTACGAATTTGGTTGATTTAATAAAATATTGCGTCTTCATTCGAGACATTTACGTTATATTATCATATCATCCTAGTTTATATCAGATATACAAGATTGTTTCTTATTAAATATTATTAAATTGCTAACAACAAACAAAAAAGTATCTTAGGCGTGACCAGCGTTTATGGCTTTCCTGATGACAACCCCGCCCCTGTACACCACGCAAAAAGTTGAGGGTGGGTCCGAATGCTAAAACCAACGACGACCGACCCCGATAAACTCAGTTACGGCGTCGCTACCAGGTTTGAAAGCGCAGACGGCGTGCTACTGTAAGGTCTTGTCAAACGTTATTTACATGGATCGACAGAATCAGCTTCAAGAAACCAAATCGCCTGAGCCTGACTCGCTCTGCAATTTTTCTACTAATAACGCTTCGGCGGATCTGAACCATGAACCGGAAATTGAAACTGAAAGCGAAATTCCGCAGTGCCGTCATGGATTAAAACAGTCGGTCCAGATTCTAGGAAACGGCGACAAAGCTCTATATCGGTTAGGGGACAAAATGTATCTCCTGGAAAGAATTGAATTCTGAAAAAGTCGTCTGATGCCGCGCAAAAGCTAATGGATCGTGACCAGAGTTCTGGCTATGCTGCAGATGAGCAACTGGACTGCGACTGCGGTACGGGGAAAACGTGTTTAGTAAAAGACGTCGTAGACCCCACGTTTAAACCACATTACGGAGGACAAATGATAAAACTGATGCAAACGGTCATCGCGACGGCATGCGATCCAAATAACGATTGCACGAAAGACACCAAACGCGAAAAACCCTCAAGAATGAAATGAAAATTGTAAGAAGCCTGAAATATCCATGGCCTGATTTGACAGCATGTTTCTTACCAGCAGGGAGCCGGTCTGTCTAATTACCAGAAAATTTTGGATGTGATGTCTGAATGTGAGGATGAGATGGACATTAACGAGGTTCTCTGTCTGTGTACGTCTGTGACAGATCTATGCGTGTTGTTGGCTGTTAAAAATTGTGATTCTATGACATGCGAAATTGTTGCATCGCTGGTTGATTTTATATTTGAGCAAAACATGTTTGTCTGCAGAGATTTCCTTTTCTGGCTAGACCACCGGTTTAATGTCGTTACTACTGTTTGTTTGTAAATTTGATCATTTTCTTCACTCAATGTACGATTGTACAATTATTGTTGAAATAAAAGGTTGACTCACCTAACTTGTTATTCTGTTCTCTGACTTCATAAAAACGTCTTTATTTAAAATATTTAAATGTAACGATTTCCACGGTATAGATAGCAAGTTTTTTTGTTTGTTGTTAGCAATTTAATAATATTTAATAAGAAACAATCTTGTATATCTGATATAAACTAGGATGATATGATAATATAACGTAAATGTCTCGAATGAAGACGCAATATTTTATTAAATCAACCAAATTCGTAGAAATATTGACTTATGCGAACAAAGAGGAGCTAACGAGACAAAGCGTAAGGCCTGACAATTACAATTAGGTGGGAAAATAAGATAAGGATGGTGAAACCACAAATTCAAACAGAAAGAGCGAACAAAGTCATGGAAACTAAAAAAAAAAAACGTTTCTGGTTTCAAAGCGTAATGTTATGAAAAACTTGCGGTTTATATCTCACAACGATCTTATGTTTTTCTTGCGAACAAGGCGTTAAAAGTATCTCGCTGTTAAATGCACAGTGTTTTTGTTTACACCTTCAGTTCGTGACAATTTCTAATAGATTTATTTTAATTTAATAATGTACAAATCAGCCAAGAACTCACATTCACATCTCCTGTAAAATGTTAATGTGTTAATTGTATTATTATTCTCAATCTTAAATGATTCCGAGTGTTACTTGGATATTTTAGGATAAAACACTTTCAAAGATCCTTGTGCCACATTCTATATTCACACACATTACCCAAACATTTTGTTAAATATTTTATTAAATCAAGGAAATCCACATAAATATTGACGAATATGATGAACACGAACAAATCATAGAAAGAAAAACACAAAAATGTTCATACAGCTAAGTCTCAAGCAATTTTTTTTTTTTTCGGTCTGGTTTCAGAGTCGGCCTACTACAGTGAAAAACTTTGTGATTTATACAGTACGTGTCTTCAAGTAATGAGGTGTTAAACCTGTGAAACTGTAACAAACAATATTCAACAAACTAGAATCCAAAACTGTGAGCTTGTTTTACGTTCTGTAGATTATCTCAGTATGAAATCTCAGTTCACTTGCATTTTCAGGCTAACAGCTGAAATGCGGACTTAAGCTAAACCTATTTTTCGGTCCTTTAGGTTTGGTGAAATATATGTTATAAAATTCAACAACAGGCATGACAGCTTTGTAAACACTTAACAACTAATATTTAAGCTAAATACATGATATTTAGAAAAAAAAAAAAAATATATATAATATACTACAATATTTCAAGGGACTGCTGTTGAATACAGTAACTTCATGCCGCATTGTTTTAATAAAAGCGGATCAGTTATAAAGACAATCATGACACACACAGCTGCTGTTGTGCGTGTTTCCCCAGGATCAAACCTTTTGGTCAGATAAATACCTAAAACGTGTGTCTGTGTGCTGGTGCAGACCGTCTAAAATGGTCAAAAACATGCACCTTTCAATGAATTAACTACATGACATCTGTGATTTATTTATTAAAGTCATGTTTAGAGACTCGTACAAAGAAAATAGTGTTTCCGCACTATCTTCAACTTGTAATGTGCAACTTTGTGTTGTAAATGAAATAGATGTACATGTAACAGAGAAACTGTAAGATCTGTGTGTCTCGTGGCCGCTTTGTAGACGGACCAGAAAAAGCTCTACAGTACATCACAACCTCGGTTTAAACAATCTCTTGTAGAAGGACTATCCTTTTATTTTCTTATAATGTATTTGTTCATATTTTCCTGCAAACACTCGCGACATGATTGACCAGATTCTGAGAATAGTCTTCATCTAAAAACAATGAAAAAGTATAGAGTGGTATCAGCTAGGGTAGGCCATCAAAATCAACATTAAAACTTTAACAAATTTAGAAGAGAGATTTCAGTATTGTATTTGTTATACTGATACATTTCTGTTGCGCAAATATTTCCTGTATAAACGACTATGTCTATAACCTTTTCAAAGGGAATGTAGTATAATGTCATGGTTCTTAATTGCGGTCACATTACCTACGCTTTAATCTCAAGTGGAAATGTTGAAACGAGTACGACAAAAAATGTGCACATCTGAACAAGAGCTCTAGATGTAGTGGCGTAAGAAAAAAGTAATTTAAAACAACATTTACAAAAATATACCCAGATGATCATGAGCGGGTTTTCTGTATTCATATGATATTTACTTAGCGACTTGAACTCATGAGTTACATAGAGAGCACTAAAAAATGCTTTGATATTTTGTGTCTGTAGCCTTTTCAAGACGAGTACGACCTCAAACTTTACTGAACGTGTAGCATTGAGCACAATGGTAAGATATGTCAATTCAGTTGTAAGTGTAAAACAGCACGCCGTAATTTTGTGTCGATACTTAATGGGGTCTCACATCAAATAGATGAATAATCGCCCTAAAAAGAAATACCGAATTAGTCAAACACTCTCAAGAAATTTTCTTAATTTTCATTTTTCTGTAAACACTGAACGCTGATGGCTCTCAGAGAGAAGGCCTCACCTACAGTACAGTCGTAGTAGTGACATACAGTCCAACAAACAATATGTGAGCCGCGTCGTCCTAATCCTGATCGTCTGACTTAGTAAAATGTCAGTCACAATAGATCAAGAGGAGGATTTCTGTATTCTGTATGCATTATAGCAATTTTTCTTAAATGTATACATTTTTGCATTTGTAATTCAATGATTTTTAGTCAATTTGCTTTACGCAAAGATAATTCCTATGTGAAGATTATGTTTGAATTCTTTCTATGACCTTTACAAAACGTGGAACATCATAGTTCTCAAAATATGTTTGCATTACATCAAATAATATGACAGAAGTGGAGAAACAAAGATGTTTAGCACGTGCACACATTGTAGTGTTACGTACACCTGAGATGTTGCTTTATTTGAGTCAAAGAAGATGGCGAAGCGACTGATAACATTCTTTAATGTTTAATGTCGTTGTGTTGAAAAAGATTCTGTGGACAAACCTCGAGGGAAATAATTTGAAATGGAGGTTTGTCCAAAATAAAAAGTTTGGTCAAATTTCAATCATTTTCTTAAATGAATAAGTTTGTGCTCGTCATCTCTGTCCCATGCAAGGATTAGCATGAGCTTGCAGAGGAGTCTTAAAACAAATGCAGCCAAACACGAAATGTGAATGTGTCATCTGCTATCTGAGCAAGATGACTAAATCCAGTCATCCTTTCACAATTGTTTATGAAACAGATTTTCCGAATTCTATATGCATTATAAACATTTTCTTGTCTTGCTATACACTCTTTCTTAGAGATTTGGTCTCTTGAATGTATGAAAGGTTATGATTAAATTTATCAATACAGAGTGTGGAAATTTTAACATGCTCAAACTTAAATGAATGTGCAGCTTTCAGTGCAATAGTTTGGTTTGTTTCAGTTGTATGTTAAGGGTAAAACAGCAAGACTAATTTTCGTGTTGATGCTTCGTGTGTTCGCACATCATGGACAGACACAGAGGTGCACTAAAAGAAATTTCTCAAAAAGATTTTCATTTATTCCTGTTATGATGACAGCTCACAAAGAGGTGTCTTCACTAAAAATTGTGAACGGCCATCGAAATCTTGATAATATGACTAAATCTAGTAATGTAAAAAAATGTCATTTACAAAACACTGTGATTCTTAGATGAGACGCATCCCTGACAAAATTGGCGTGCAAAAATACTCATAAATGTTTTAGCACAGCTATTTACACACAGTATGAGAACCGTACATTGTATCAGTTGTCATAGTAAATTCATTACCAGTTTATTAGGGTCAAAAGGAAATGATGATGATAGTTGAAACATGCTTATATTTTATACCCCCTTTCATTTTGAAAATCACAGATGCTGGTCCTTTAATCTTTTAGTAAACCATTTAGTGTTTAGTAAACCAAGTTTTGTGTTCTAGGTGAGAAATTTACACCAATAAAGTTTTTTATGAACATTAGAAAACAACATGTATTCCCTGTGGCTGTTAAACATAACTTGAAATAATAAATAATTTGAAAACGTAGGTCTGTCAAATGAGAAAGGTTCAGTCATACATTTACAAAAAAAAAAAAAAAAATTGTTTGTCACAAACACATCCAAAGAGTTTTCTACTCGTGTGAGAAAAGCACTCGGGTGCATTATCATCAGGCTGTTTTAAAGAATAAAACTAAAGTTTAATTTAAAGACAATAGACAGCATGACTTGCTTTAGTGACACACAATGTGTTTAAAACTTTTTAAACATGTTTAAAACGTAGGTGTAATTTTTTTACTGAGAAGTTTTAAGTGAAATGTATATTTGTTCTTTTACAGTACACATTCTATCTACGGGATAGATTAAAATGAAAACATTTATTAAATAACAAAAGTAAAAACAACATTTTTGCTCATACTTAAAATTTAGTATACTTAGATTTGTGTGTGTGTGTGTGTGTGTGTGTGTGTGTGTGTGTGTGAGAGAGAGAGCCCAAATAATCAGCCAAAGTGTTGATTATTTGTCCAAAGCGGGGCTTATTTAAAAATGTTTATTTGTTTGTCTTGTCATATCATGTTATGTACTTTTAATTTAAACAATGTCGTTTAGCACAATGGTCAACCATTGTTGTTTTATTGTGCTTTATAAATAAAATAAAATGAATTGAACTGAACTAAAGCATGATTCTGTACACATCTATATGAGTGAATGCTGTAAAGCCATTAACACAAGCACAAAGAGGATACTGTCGTCCGCTGTCAGTTAGACCCCACAATCACCTTCACTGTCAGAAGTAAATGGATAGTTGGTGGTTTGAATAATTTTGAAAAAGACTGCTTCTCACAAGTTTATCTATTCAACCTACAGATTAGGTTGTTCTGATCCTACAGAAGTGTTAGCATACACACGTTGAGATGATAAAGAAAAACTTGCCCGGACATAGCACCTTTTTCAGACGCATATAGACATTTTCATCAATTGGTGAATTCTTTAATTCTATGTTTCAGTTTTCATACAATCAAAACAGCGATGTCTTAGCTATCAACATTTAGCCTATAGATCAAGCAGAACTGAACCGTTTAGGGGTTTGACATTAGACACGTGTTTGGATGCCTTCCATCCCCCCAAAAACAAAGAACAACCCTCAAACATGACACCTTTTTACCCCCAACCTGGAAAGGTAGACGTCCTGACAACCTTCCTTATTCAGAAGCCAGTGTAGACAAGCCGGTAGGAACAAATTGGTGACTAGGCAATAACATATGCCATACAAATCAAACAAACATTGGTCCTCTTAAGGAGCCACTACATCACCCTTTGCTCAGCTATTTTCCCCACAGTCAGGATGAACCCCCCTGGCTAGGCATTAACATATAACATACAGATCAAACAAACATAAGGTGGCAATACACATCCTTTGCTCACCAATTTTCCACAATCAAGAAGACCCCAACACCTCCAAGACTGACCGTTATCTACAGGCCAGGAAGGAACGCCATAAAAACCCCACGGCACAGGTGAGTGATAAAAACATCGTAAATCCACTCATAAATCCAACAAATGTCATCTGTTTAGATCTTTTGATTTACAAACCCCTACTGTCATGTCAGTCAGGGATGACTGGACCCCGGTGACGTGACAGTCAGGGGGACAGAGGGGTGAGGGGGGTCATATACACATAAATCAGGTCATAAATCCACCCTGGTATACATTTGACATAGGACAACCTGTCCATCAACGCTGACAGGGGGTCATAAATCAGGTCATAAATCAGGGTCATAAATCATTTTTGACGTACAGTGTATGTTAATACTACTGTGTCATCGTAAAAAAAACGAGTTGGTTAAATGGCAAAAGTTGCCTTGTTACATGTTATTAGCTGATAAACTCAGTTTGGGAAGGAAACTCAGAGATGAAACAGGTGGGTTCTAGTAGGTGTTAATGCTAGCATTGACCTATTAACTGACAGTAAGAATTTTCGCTATTAACACATCAGTTTCATCAATGTATTTCTTTAAAAAAAATGCTGCATGGATTAAAAAAAACTGCATTGTCAAAATGTCATTGAGAGCGTAAAAACAAGAGTAGTTATAACATACACTGTACGTCAGAAATGATTTATGACCCTGATTTATGACCTGATTTATGACCCCCTGTCAGCATTGACTGACAGGTTGTCATATGTCAAATGTATACCAGGGTAGATTTCTGACCTGATGTATGGGTATATGACCCCCCTCACCCCTTTGTCCCCCTGACTGTCACGTCACCGGGGTCCTGTCATCCCTGACTGACATGACAGTCGGGGTTTGTAAATCAAAAGATCTAAACAGATGACATTTGTTGGATTTATGAGTGGATTTATGACGTTTTTATCACTCACTTTGGTGCCGTGGGGTTTTTAATGGCGTTCCTTCCTGGCCTGTAGCTAACGGTCAGTCCGGAGGTGTTGGGGGTCTTCTTGATTGTGGAAAATTGGCTGAGCAAAGGATGTGTATTGCCACCTTATGTTTGTTTGATCTGTATGTTATATGTTAATGCCAAGCCGGGGGGGGGGGGGGGGGGGGGGGATCTGGAAAATCTGTTTCATAAACAATTGTGAAAGGATGACTGGATTTAGTCATCTTGCTCAGATAGCAGATGACACAATTCACATTTCGTTTGTTTGGCTGCCATTTGTTTTAAGACTCCTCTGCAAGCTCATGCTAATCCTTGCATGGGACAGAGAGCATGACGAGCACATACTTATTCATTTAAGAAAATGATTGAACATTTGACCAAACTTTTTATTATTTGGACAAACCTCCATTTCAAATTATTTCCCTCGAGGTGTTTGTCCACAGAATCTTTTTCAACACAACGACATTAAACATTAAAGAATGTTATCAGTCGCTGTCGCCATCTTCTTTGACTCAAATAAAGCAACATCTCAGGTGTACGTAAACACCTACAATGTGTGCGTGTGCTAAACATCTTTGTTTCTCCAATTCTGTCATATTTATTTGATGTAATGCAAACATATTTTGAGAACTATGATGTTCCACGCTTTTGTAAAGGTTATAGAAAGAATTCAAACATAATCTTCACATAGGAATTATCTTTGCGTAAAGCAAATTGACAAAAAATCATTGAATTATAAAATGCAAAAATGTATACATCATTTAAGAAAAAATTGCTATAATGCATACAGAATACAGAGATCCTCCTCTTGATCTATTGTGACTGACATTTTACTAAGTGAGACGATCAGGATTATGGACGACACGGCTCACATATTGTTTGTTGGACTGTATGTGTCACTACTACGACTGTACTGTAGGTGAGGCCTTCTCTCTGAGAGCCATCAGCGTTCAGTGTTTACAGAAAAATGAAAATTAAGAAAATTTCTTGAGAGAGTTTGACTAATTCGGTATTTCTTTTTAGGGCGATTATTCATCTATTTGATGTGAGACCCCATTAAGTATCGACACAAAAATTAAGGCGTGTTGTTTTACACTTACGACTGAATTTACATATCTTACCATTGTGCTCAATGCTACACGTTCAGTAAAGTTTGAGGTCGTACTCGGTCTTGAAAAGGCTACAGACACAAAATATCAAAGCATTTTTTAGTGCTCTCTATGTAACTCATGAGTTCAAGTCGCTAAGTAAATATCATATGAATACAGAAAACCCGCTCATGATCATCTGGGTATATTTTTGTAAATGTTGTTTTAAATTACTTTTTTCTTACGCCACTACATCTAGAGCTCTTGTTCAAGTTTTGTTGCTGCAGTAATTCAGGCAAAAGGAGCCCCAACTAAGTATTGAGTGCTGTACATGCTCATACTTTTCATTTTCATACTTTTCAGTCGGCCAAGATTTCTAAAAATCCTTTCTTTGTATTGGTCTTAAGTAATATTCTAATTTTCTGAGATACTGAATTTGGGATTTTCCTTAGTTGTCAGTTCTAATCATCAAACTTAAAAGAAACAAACATTTGAAATATATCAGTCTGTGTGTAATGAATGAATATAATATACAAGTTTCACTTTTTGAATGGAATTACTGAAATAAATCAACTTTTTGATGATATTCTAATTATATGACCAGCACCTGTATTGAAATTGTGTTAAATTGGAACCACTTTAAGTATATTTAGTGCAATTTGAGTGTATTTATTAAAATACATTTAAAATGTACATTTAATACTTCATGAACTACAGTTAGAGTATATTTGAAGCATCGTTTTAATGTGCTACAAGTACATTTCAATTGTATTTCAGCTCATTAGAAATGCATTAGCATTACACTACTAATATATTATATTTTTCAGTATATACACACGTACACTTTGATGTCTAGAAAACTTTAATGTATTATATATTGTGTACATTACAAATATTCATAAAGTACATTTAAAAAGTACAGCAGCATATATACTTTGTTGAAAATCAAAAAACATACTATTAAATATACTATTAACAACATATTCAAGTACATTTTAAAACATTATACAAAAACATTATATAAATGAAAAAAGACTGAAATGCCATGGCAGAGCTATCTTATCAATTTGTAGAACATTTCAGTTATACCTGTATTACTGAAAAGTACATAATTTTACATCAATGAATAAATACAAATTACAAGGCAATTTTCTAAAGAAAAAAAAAAGAAAATTACTGAAAGACAAAGTGCAGAAGTGAATAGCTGTGTGTGTGCAAAGACTGAAGATGATAAAATGCAAGCAACAGGGCGGGGTTTGGAGGTGGACGAGGAGATGGTGTAGGGATGGTGAGAGGCAAAGGTGCGGGATGATGGCAGGATGTGGTGAAGGGATGGTGATGGGAGGATGATGATGATGCCCTGGCGGCTTAGATAGTGTTTGGCACGTGGCACAGACCCAGAGCATCCCAGTGCTGACAACACACAGCGGAGTTGAGGGAGCGAGGAGCCAAGATGTAGATGGCGTGGCTGCCGACATCTGGGGACCGACCAATGGAGACAGAGCTGGTGGATCTGAAGCCGGATATTAAGGGCCGATGGAGCTGAGCGTCGTCGCAGGTTCTGGAGACCTGGGCACAGCCTAGTTGTTCAGGCATACAATATTTTGTACAAGTGCCTTTAGAAAAAAACAAAACAGAAACAAAATTAGATAACAGATTTTTACATGAATGACTGAAAGGAAGCACAAATTAGCCAGCTGGAATGGACAGACTGCTAACATTTTTCTTCCAAGATTGACCGAATCACCCTCCATTAGGCCTGATTCAAAAATCACTATAACAGAGGTGATACGACATTAAAATATACTTACTATTCCTTTGCTTGTCTCTGCACTCAGATTTCAGTTTGTCTTCTATAGCAGCTGATCTGGAAAACAACAAATGTTAATATTTCTCACACACACACAAAAAAGGCAAATGATGATTGATGATTTGTTTTCTATTTAAGAATGACTGAACAATGTACCTGGTCAGAAATATAGTCAAAAACCTTCCCAGCCTCAGCAGTTTCAGATGTACTGTATGCTCTCCTATAAGCAACCCTTCTTACAATTTAATCTTTGTTCTTATCTGTAATGAGAAATATATATTAGAAAATAAAGTCATAAGGTTGTCAAGCTTGAGCAAATATAAACACCAATCAACCAACACTACCACAGTTTGCTGATAAGCTCAAGACAAAGTAACTGTATGTTCATAATCATTAACCTCATTACAATGAAGCCAAATCAGAAATAAATACACTTCATGTTGCAAATAAAAGAATGTTAATGTTGTACACGTTATAATGACTAATTTTATTTATTTATTTGGTTACACTTTATTTCGATAGTCCACTTTAGACATTCTACTAACTATAAGTAACTTTGTAACTACATGTCAACTACATGTCAACTAATTCTCATTAATTTGCAACTACATGTCTAATAACTCTCAGTAGGGTAGGTTTAGGGTTAGTAGAATAAGTTGACATATACTTGCAAAGTTTCTGATAGTCAGTAGTTGTATGTTGTGAACCCATCAAAATAAAGTGTTAGAAGTTATTAAGCAGACAGTCTACTAATACTCTAATGACTGCTAGTTGACATGTAGTTGCAATGTTACTTACTGTTAGCAGAATGTCTAAAGTGGAATATCGAAATAAAGTGTTACCATTTTTTTTCTGCCAATGCATGTGTCAAAAACATGACTGGTACAGACAAATAATAACGTTAATTAAATACAAATCTTACCTGAAGTCACAGTGAGGTTCTGAAGCCAGACGCCATACACGCTTGTATAAGCTGGTAAAAATAAGAACATACCGCTATATTTAGAATTAATTTCATAGTTCCCCCAAAACAATTTGAATTATGCCATCACTCACCTTTAAGATGCTCCAAACCATCGAAGACTTTCGTTCATCTTCGAAACCGGAGATATTTTAATGAAATCTGAGAGATTTATGTTCCTCCGATGAAAGATTCATCAATGATGTTCACGTTTCAGAAAGTTCATAGCAAAAAAACATCGCCAAAGTAATCCATATGAATTGCGTGGTCTCCTCCAAGGGCCCTAAAGAGACACGATCGCTCTATATAATACTGTTTAAATATAGACTTATATTCACATTCAAGGGATATTTGCAGCACGCACATCATATTTGATGTACGAAGCTCTCTGCTGCGAGCTCATTATCATACGAACCAATCAGAGCCGTTCAATGGCTCTGCAACTAATCAGGTTTAGTCTGTGTTGTTTGAATTTAAACACAAATAAACGTGTTTTTTTTTGTTTTTGTTTTTTTGTTTTATTAATTATTTATTTATTTTAATTCAGATATAATGTTGAAATCCTTGTGGGAATTTCAGAAATATATATTAGAAAATAAAGGTGTCAAGCTTGAACAAATTTATAAACACCTAGCTTATTACAATTAATGTATCATGTAATGAACAACAACCTAATCAACCAAAGTAGCATAACCCATATTAAACAACATATTTTAAATATTGCAATGGTTAATAATATTTGACAAAGGTTTGTACATTGTAAAGGTTAAAAATGTTTTTCAAAATATTGTACTTTTCCAAATATTAAAATTATAAATACATAAATATTTAAAATATAACCATGTGTAGGCCTACTGCAATATAAAGTACTTTAAAAACCTGCTAAAAGTGTAATCATTTTGTTATGTTCTTACACAAAGTACACACAAAATATATTTTAAGTAAGAGTAACATAAGTGTGTTTTTTTTGTAAATACACTAAAACGTCACTAAAAGCATGCTTGTATTTAGTATGTTCCTTAAAAGTGTAACTAAGAATATATTTATTAACATAGTATTTCTACTATACTTTTTAGAAATATAGTAATAGTGTGCTTGTGTTTAACCTATTCCTTTAAAGTGTAATTAAGCATATATTTATTACCAAAGTATTTATAGTATACTTTTTATAAATACATTAAAAGTATGCTTCTGTTTAGCATATTTCTTAGAAGTATAACTAAGAATATATTTAATACAAAAGTACTTCTAGTATACTTTTTAGAAATATGTTAAAATGCAATTCAATATATTTTTAATGCACTTCAAATAAGCATGTTGGGAATACAAATGTATTATAAACATACTACTTGAATTTCAAGTATATTTTTAATACATTTAATACTCCGTCTTTTTCACCTGGGTACTATTGCTTCAGAAGACTTAACATTTGTGCTGCTGGTCATTTCTGGTCATCATTACATCTGCATTAATAGCAATTCATCAAAATATAAAAACTGAAGAACGATGAATTTTAATAACTGTTTATAAGGTGACATATTACATCTTGTACAACACTAAAGCCCATCAATTTGTTTAATGTGAATTCTACTTACTTCATTTTAGGCCCATATTAGTATCAGCCGTCTTGTTGCAAATGACATCACACCACCCCTCACTGCCTTTGCACTGAAAAGATTGATTTGACAACAATTTGTTAGTATGAATTTTAAAAAAGACAACGTGAGGAGCAAATAACTGTGTAAAATGTTAACTAAGGCTAACAAAACAGCCATTATAAATGCTCCTCAGCCCCTTTGTTCACTGCGTTCGGCGGATTTAACTTGATCAGCATCACATGGATATTCTAGATGAAACTGACAAAGCGGATAATAAATAATGATTAACTAAAAGTTTAAACGTATTGTAATACAGGGAATATGTCTTTGCTTTACCTTGCTTGAGAACTGTGGCGCGAGTGACAGTTAGAGATGACGACATCTTCCTGTCAGCCGTCCATGGATTCCATGTTGGCAGCTTGTCAATTACCCATGTAGGCTATTTACAGGATTTCACTGGGTATTACATGGGTCCCAACTGGGCAGTATGGACAAAACCCATCTTGGTCCCATATTTATTTTTTACTTGGGTACTACATGGTAACTACATGGTCTTGAAATATGGGGTGTAAGTAGGATTGTCCATGGGTTCCATGTTGGCCCTTTGTCAAATGCCCATAGAGATTACAAGCAGGATTCCACTGGGTGTTAGATAGGGCCCAGGTATACACCATATGCAAAAACCATCTGGGTCCCATATTCAAGCAACATGGTTTCTGCATGGTCTGAAATATGGGCTGCAAGAGGGATTATCTACATTTTCCATAACATAATTGCCTACCTGGATACTCATATATGGGTTACATTGGTGTTTGTCTATTGCCCTGTGAATATTCCACACACATGGGATTCACACTAGGCATAAAAACATCTACATTCAAGATATAATTAAAGCACCAACTTCTGCTACATCTTGTAATTAATTACCAAGTAGTCTAATTACTGTAATTGTATTACTTTTTGCTTGAAAAAGGAAGGGATTTCAAACATATGGGATTTAGAAAGTAATTAGCAATCCATACTTTTTGAAGATGTAATTAGTAGATGGTAATTATTTACTTTTTGGAGTAACAACACTGAATATCAATACAAATACAAAAGAATATTGCACAAAATGTCAAAAATAAATTCATATTAAATAATAAATGTGCCCCAAACCACAGTTAGGTTTCAGGTGACCAGATTTTTATCTCACAATTATGATTTTTTTTTTTTTTTTTTTTTTCTCGCAGTTAGTTGTTTACATCTCAGAATTGAGATATAAACTTGCAATTGCAAGAAAATGTCAGAATTGTTTATATAACAGTTTATGTCTCACAATTGCAAGTTTATATATTGCAACTGATGAGTCAAACTTACAGTTTTTTCTTTTTTTTTTTACTCCGTGGCAGAAACAGGCTTCTATAATAGACAAATCAGAACAGCAACAACACAAAAACAAATTAAATATGACTGTAGCAGAAAGCAGTGGAGCACATAGACTGAAATCCTTTAAAATTCAAATTTTATTTAAACCATTAACTTCATTATTATGTAACGTTGATGTTACAAATCCACAAAACTATTTTAGAATCAGTTTTGAGTGTTTTAAACAGATTTCAACACACTTTAATAAGAAATATATTGGGAATACAGTAGAAGACAAAGAAATTCAGAGGATATACAAAAAATACATCAGTTAGAAGCAGCAACCCCATAAATTTTTAGAAAACCTTAAACTGACATCCTTTGGTGCATTCTTGACGCCCTCTGTCCTCCTCTGTCTCTTGCCCCAGTGAACCATTTTGATACTGCCTTCTCACCTTCTTGCTGGTTGATCTTTGATGTCATTACATTGTTCTTAAGAGCCTCTGCAAAAACAAATTAAGATTAAATTAGGGATATCAATATTAGGGTGTGTCTTGTACCGTGCCCTGGCGTGATTGCCTCCACTCCCTGCTGACCTGCACTCATATTCATTGTTGGGCACGTTACTTTAAAAAAAGTAATTAGTTATAATTACTAGCAGAGGTGGGACAAAGTCATTTTTTTGCAAGTCTCGAGTCAAGTCCCAAGTCAAGACAGACAAGTACCAAGTCAAGTCCCGTCAATAGGGCCTTTCACACCGCAGGAACCTTTTCATAGTACCCAAACTAATTGTGGAACTACCCACTTTTTGGTGTGTTCGCACTGCGGGAACTAGGAACTGTTTTAGTTCCTGGAACTCCTTTTGGAGGAACTAAATTAGCTCCTACTTCAGAACAGGGTCTAAAACAGTTCCATAGGAACTATCGTGACGTAAGTGTACGCTGATTGACTAAACGTGTACGAAAACACCTTCACCCGCTGTGATTTAATACGCCGTGTATACATACTGTGTAAACTAGGGATGTCCCGATCAGGGTTTTTTGCCCTCGAGTCCGAGACCGAGTCATTTGATTTTGAGTATCTACCCGATCCGACACTTCTATAATACATAAAAAAAAGAATAACGCCAGTTTCACACCGCACGCGTAAGCAGGGCGTAAGCAGCGCATATTTTTTTCGGCGCCCATGTTAACAGATTAGAGCATTCACACCGCACGCAGAGGCGGCGCGACAGTGCGTAGCAGGAGCAGAGCAGATAGTGCCGCAATAGTTTCGGCGCCGAGTCTATTTTTGCTGCGCCGCTTATGCTGAATTAAAGCCACAGTGCATTTTTCTTTAATACTTGTTCAGATCAATCACTTTAGCAAAGTTTGCACTAGGCTATTTTCTGCTTATTTTGATAAATAATGTTCAGTAAATATACTATCATTAAAATGTTAATATAAAAATATATTTTAAAATACAGAAACAAAATAAAAAGTAAAGATTCTGAAAGCATTGAAGGAGATCCCATAATAAGTTAATATAGATTTACAGTAGTAACAACAAGTTTTATTTTATTATATGATATGACTAATATCATGTTTTTAAATATGATGGTTTCATTATAAACATGGCGATTATCTCTAAGGTGGACACCCAACATAACATACGATACCATATGAACCATGTCATGTCAACAGTTGGAAAAGTCAGCCATCTATTAATTATCATGTTAATTATTGTGCCTTTCGCCCCAACAGCAGGAGCGCCTTTTACCCCAAATACCATACTTTTACATATTCTTCTAATTATTGAAAAACTGTTGCTTTAATTATCTTAAACCAAACTGGTAATCCTTAAGACCTTTGTCTCAAAATATATTCAATAATTTTAGCGATTCTCATTTTCTACTTAAATCTACAACATTTAAAATACAAAACATCAAATATTAGATTTAGCACAGAATCCACTACACGAAAACACATCACTGCCAGGAGGTATTGCCCAAACTTCAAAGACCTGTTTAAATTATTAAAACTAGAGGCATTTATTAACTTTAAGATTACTTTTTATCATGTAAACTATATGTACAGCATGTTATATACATGTGACAGAGGGGAACACGGCCGCATCACAGCATGCTTCCCATATCAAAGCACATGACAGACAGCTGTTGGAGAACACCTGAAAAGCGTGACCGAATGAACGATACTCATCTGTATTTGCAGTACACAAGCCGCGGTTCAGCTGCGCGGGACAAACGCTGCCAGTGTGAAAGCACAATGGGCGCGCGCTGCTCACGCTCTGCATACGCGCTGCTTCTGCGCTGCCTCTGCTCTGCTTACGTGTGCGGTGGGAAACCGGCGTAGCTGTGTTAAAAAATAATGAGAATATATATACATATATATCCGAGTCCTGATCGGGAGGTAATGTCCGATTCCGATTGAGTCTGAAACCACGTGATCGGGCCCGATTTCCGATCACGTGATCGGATCTGGACATCCCTAGTGTAAACATTGCATCAACTTATATTTCGCAAGAATGGAGAACACAACAAAAACACAGCTCCGATCACAGTGTCCTCCATCCTCCTGTTGTTAACGTTGTTCTTCTTTGTTTTCGTTGTTGAACGCCGTGTACAAATGATGTCGCTGTCGACCGGCTTACGTCACTTCCTATTGCCCACTTTCGGTGCAAAGGCAACCCTTTAAATGGTACTGGGAAATAGTTTGTGCAAAATTGTCCCAATACTTTAGTACAGTACTTTTAGTTCTAGGGGCTAATGCAGGCAAGTCGAGTTGTAGGTCCTCAACTTTAAGTTTCAAGTCATTAGTGCTATTTGCCCAAACGAGTGTCTACATACAAATTACTACAGTAAATTTAAAGTTATAGATCCTATAGTCCAGTAAGTATAATTATAAAGATATAATAATTAGTGGTGTTTCATTGAGTAATGAATCAATGTTTGTAAAAAAAATATTGGCTTAAGTGAATTAATAATTTATTTTAAGTCAACTTCATTTGTTAATGCTTCAGTGGTTTTAACCCTCTGGGGTCTGAGGTCATTTTGGGGCCCTTGAGATGTTTTGACATGCCCTGATATTTGTGCTTATTTCAGCTACTTAAAACATACTATTGACCAAAATGTATTTTTTTTTTTTTGTATTCAGCACAAACTGTGCTACAATAATATGTGACCAAGATGGATGTACATGTTTGCATTTTTTAGAAAAAAAATATTATGCGTGGTTAGTATGTTTTGGGAAAAAAAATGTAGCTGAAATAAGGCCTTAAAACCCACACTAAATAGTCCTGACCAAGACTTTTGAGTAATCAGTCTTGTAGGCTAGAATATTTACTTAAAAATTATGTGAAAATCATTCTGCTTACTCATTCACAGAAAAGTGTTAGGGGTCGCCCAGCCCGCAGCTCTACAAATGTCTGCCAGCAAGGCGCCACGAGCCAGCACCCAGGAGGATGCAATACTTCTAGTAGAGTGAGCTCTCAACCTGAACGGGCAGGGCACACCCTGTGCCTGATAAGCCAGGGTGATGGCGTCCACTATCCAGTGGGCCATCCTCTGCTTAGAGACAGCATTCCCCTTCTGCCGGCCTCCGTGACAAACAAAGAGCTGGTCTGAGGTCCTTTTTGCTGGGTCTGCCTCCTCCGAGGGCAGCGCTTGCAGGCTCACCACCTGGTCCCTGAAGGGAGTAGTGGAAACCTTGGGCATATAGCCAGGCCGGGCCCTCAGGATTACCTGGGCGTCCGCTGGCCCAAACTCTAGGCACGAATCGTCGACCGAAAATGCGTGCAGGTCCCCTACCCTCTTGATGGAGGCCAATGCACGCAGGAGCAGAGTCTTCATTGAAAGAAACTTCAGCTCGACTGTCTGCAAAGGCTCAAATGGGCCCTGTTGTAGTGCTCTGAGCACTAGAGACAGGTCCCAAGAGGGTATAGAGGGGGGCCGTGGGGGATTTAACCTTCTCGCCCCCCTAAGGAACCTGATGACCAAGTCATGCTTCCCCACCGACTTCCCTTCCACGGGGTCATGGTTGGCAGCAATCGCAGCCACATAGACTTTAAGGGTGGAGGGAGACAGCCTTCGCTCCAACCCTTGCTGCAAGAAGGACAGCACGACTCTGATCGGGCACTTCCGGGGGTGTTCTTGGTGAGAAGAACCCCATTTGATGAACAGGTTCCACTTCAAGGCGTAAGCATGTCTTGTAGACGGTGCTCTCGCTGAAGTGATGGTGTCAACTACCTCCTGGGGTAGGTCACCTAGAACCTCCACATCCCGTCAAGGGACCAGACATTAAGTTTCCAGAGGTCTGGACGCGGGTGCCATAAGGTGCCCCGTCTCTGAGTCAGTAGATCCTTCCTCAGAGGAATCTGCCAAGGAGGGGCTGTCACGAGGAGCATCAGTTCCGGGAACCAAGTCCGAGTGTGCCAGTACGGTGCCACGAGCAGGACCTGCTTCTGACTCCAGAGGAGGAGGTGGCAGGCGAGTTGCGAAATGCGACGGGAGCGCAGACCACCTTGCCGGTTGATGTACGCAACGGTCGCAGTGTTGTCCGTGCAGACGAGCACATGCTTGCCTCGTAAGCGCCTTTTGAGACGATTCAAGGCCAGGCGTACTGCCAGCAACTCTAGGCAATTGATATGCCAGTGCATATTGGGGGCCCGTCCAAACCCCTGACACTGCATGCCCGTCGAACGTGGCCCCCCAGCCGGTGGTGGAGTCAAGTCAAGTCACCTTTATTTATATAGCGCTTTTACCAATACAGATTGTGTCAAAGCACTTAACAGTATCAAATTGGAGGACAGAGTGTCAGTAATATATAATAAGATTAAACATTTAATTTTCAGTTAAAGGCATTTCATTATTGAATTCAGAGATGTCATTGTCTAGCTCAGTTTAGTTTAAATAGTATAGGAGCAATCAAATCGGCGATAATCGCTAGAAATGAGGTGTCCCCAACTGAGCAAGCCAGAGGCGACAGCGGCAAGGAACCAAAACTCCCTCTGAGACAGAATGGAGAAAAAAACCTTGGGAGAAACCAGGCTCAGTCGGGGGGCCAGTTCTCCTCTGACCAGACGACACCCACAGTTCAAAAGTTTCAGGTTCTAACAATAGTAGTATTATGTAGTTAGGTATTTTATTATATTTTTAGTTATATTTCTTAGTTTTAGTGTATTTTAATTGAGGTCTCTGGGGGTCATCTGGGTGTCCTGGTCTCCGCTGACGATCAGGGCTGCAGACATCATCTCTTGGTGCTGATCCAACATCTGATCATAGGAAAGAAACAGACAAATATTAGCGTAGATGCCATTCTACTTACGATGTAGCGAGTACACCGTGTGTTGTGGGAAGTGTTCCCGGTTCCGGTTGATCTAATTAATGCAGCCTAACAATCCTTTAACGGATTTGAATAATAGAAGCGTATTAGTGTGTTATGTGTACGCCAGGGTAAAGAGATGGGTCTTTAATCTAGATTTAAACTGACAGAGTGTGTCTGCCTCCCGAACAGTGTTAGGTAGATTGTTCCAGAGTTTGGGTGCTAAATAGGAAAAGGATCTGCCGCCCGCAGTCGATTTTGATATTCTAGGTATTATCAAACGGCCAGAGTTTTGAGAACGCAGCAGACGTGGAGGACTATAATGCGATAAGAGCTCGCTCAAGTACTGAGGAGCTAAACCATTCAGGGCTTTATAAGTAATTAACAAGATTTTAAAATCTATCCGATGTTTGATAGGGAGCCAGTGCAGTGTTGACAGAACCGGGCTAATATGGTCATACTTCCTGGTTCTAGTAAGGACTCTAGCTGCTGCATTTTGGACTAACTGTAGTTTGCTGATCAAGCGTGCTGAACAACCACCCAATAAAGCATTACAATAGTCTAACCTTGAGGTCATAAACCCATGAACTAACATTTCTGCATTTGACGTTGAGAGCATAGGTCGTAATTTAGATATGTTTTTGAGATGAAAAAACGCAGTTTTACAGATGCTAGAAACATGGCTTTCAAATGAAAGATTGCTATCGAACAGCACACCTAGGTTCCTGACTGATGAAGAAGAATTGACAGAGCAGCCATCACGTGTTAGATAATGTTCTAGGTTGTTACATGTGGGGTTTTTAGGTCCGATAACTAACACCTCTGTTTTTTCAGAATTTAGCAGTAAAAAATTACTCGTCATCCAGTTTTTTATATCGACTATGCATTCCGTTAGTTTCTCAATTTGGTGTGTTTCACCGGGCCGCGAAGAAATATAGAGCTGAGTATCATCAGCATAACAGTGGAAGCTAACACCATGTCTCCTGATAATATCTCCCAAGGGTAACATGTAAAGCGTGAAAAGTAATGGCCCTAGTACTGAGCCTTGAGGTACTCCATACTGTACTTGTGATCGATATGATACCTCTTCATTCACTACTACGAACTGATGGCGGTCAGATAAGTACGATTTGAACCATGCTAAGGCACTTCCACTAATGCCAACAAAGTTTTGTAGTCTATTCAAAAGAATGTCGTGGTCGATAGTGTCGAACGCAGCGCTAAGATCCAGTAGAACTAATAAAGAGATACAACCACGATCAGATGATAGAAGCAGGTCATTTGTAACTCTAATGAGAGCAGTCTCAGTACTATGATATGATCTAAATCCTGACTGGAATTCCTCAGAGATATCATTTTTCTCTAGGAAGGAATATAATTGTGAGGATACTACCTTTTCTAGTATCTTTGATAGAAAAGGGAGATTTGAGATCGGTCTATAATTAACTAGGTCTTTGGGGTCAAGTTGTGGTTTTTTAATGAGAGGCTTAATAACAGCCAATTTGAAGGTTTTGGGGACATATCCTAATGACAATGATGAATTAATAATAGCCAAAAGAGGATCTATGACTTCTGGAAGCAGCTCTTTTAGTAGTTTCGATGGAATCGGGTCTAACATACATGTTGTTGGTTTAGATGATTTAACAAGTTTATACAATTCTTCCTCTCCTACAGTAGAGAATGAACGGAATTGTTCCTCAGGGAATCTATAGTGCGCTATCTGATGCGATACTGTAGCTGACGGCTGCAAGGATACAATTTTATCTCTGATAGTATCGATCTTGGAAGTAAAATAGTTCATAAAGTCATTACTGCTATGCTCTTGGGAAATGCCAACACCTGTTGATGCTTTATTTTTCGTTAATTTAGTCACTGTATTGAATAAATACCGAGGGTTATGTTTGTTTACTTCTAGAAGAGACGAAAAGTAATCAGATCTAGCAGTTTTTAATGCTTTTCTGTAGGATAGGGTACTTTCCCGCCAAGCTAAACGAAATACCTCTAATTTAGTTTTCCTCCAGCTGCGCTCCATTTTCCGGGCTGCTCTCTTTAGGGCGCGAGTGTGCTCATTATACCACGGTGTTGGACTCTTATCCTTAATCTTCCTTAAGCGTAAAGGAGCAACCGCATCTAAAGTGCTAGAAAAGAGAGAGTCCATAGTTCCTGTTACATCATCAAGTTGTTCTGAGCTATTGGATAAACTGAGGAACTGAGATAAGTCAGGAAGATTATTTATAAAGCAGTCTTTTGTGGTGGAGGTAATGGTTCTACCATATTTGTAACAAGAAGTTGGCTTTACAGCTTTAGCTATATGGAATATACAGGAGACTAGATAATGATCTGAGATATCATCGCTCTGCTGCAAAATTTCAACCCCACTAACATCAATTCCATGTGACAGTATTAAATCTAGAGTATGATTTCGACAATGAGTAGGTCCTGACACATGTTGTTTAACACCAATAGAGTTTAAAATGTCTATAAATGCTGATCCCAACGAATCTTTTTCATTATCAACATGGATATTAAAATCACCAACAATTAGGACTTTATCTGCAGTCAGCACTAACTCAGACAGAAAATCAGAAAATTCTTTAATAAAGTCTGTATGGTGCCCTGGTGGCCTGTATACAGTAGCCAGTACAAACATCACAGGGATTTATCATTAATACTTGTTTCTTTGGATAACGTTATATGGAGCACCATTACTTCAAACGAATTATACTTGAAGCCCACCTTGAGAGATACTGAAAATATTTCTATAAATTGTAGCAACACCTCCCCCTTTACCTTTTGGACGCGGTTCATGTTTGTAACAGTAATCTTGGGGTGTAGACTCGTTTAAAGTAATGTAATCATCTTGTTTTAGCCAGGTTTCTGTCAGACAAAGCACATCTAGTTTATGGTCAGTGAACATATTTACAAAAAGTGCTTTTGAAGAAAGGGATCTAATATTCAATAAGCCAAGCTTTATCAAGTCTTTATCTGTATTATATCGTTTTTTTATTTGTTGAACATCAATTAAATTGTTACTATTACATTGGTTTGGATGTTTTCTGTATTTTCTAGTTCGGGGAACAGACACAGTCTCTATAGAGTGATATCTAGGTGAAAAAGTTTCTATGTGCTGAGAATTAACTGACTTCTGTGACGTGAGGCAGCTAGCAGACGATCGGTTTAGCCAGTCTGTCTGCTTCCTGACCTGGGCTCCAGTTAGTCAAGTACAAACTCTAAGACTATGTGTGGTGGAGGCATCTGTGTAAACCACAGCATGCCTGGAGACCTGTTCCAGGGGCACTCCTGCCCGGAGAAATGAGAGGTCTGACCACGGGGTGAAGGTTTGGCGGCAAGCCGGTGTGACTTGGACCCGGTGAGTGCAACGTTGCCACGCCCACCTCGGGACTCGGCTATGGAGCCAGTGTTGAAGCGGTCTCATATGAAGCAGCTCCAGCGGTCTGACTGCCGCTGCAGCTGCCATATGCCCCAGGAGCCTCTGAAATTGTTTCAGTGGGACCGCCGTCCTGGTCTTGAACGTATTCAAGCAGTTCAACACCGACTGAGCACGTTCCTGTGTGAGGCGTGCTGTCTGATTGACCGAATCCAACTCCATATAGAGAAAAGAGATCCTCTGCGTCGGGGAGAGTTTGCTCTTTTCCCAGTTGACCCGAAGGCCCAACTGGCTGAGGTGCCAGAGCACCAAGTCCCTGTGTTTGCACAACTGGTCCTGAGAGTGAGCCAGTATGAGCCAGTCGTCGAGGTAGTTGAGAATGCAAACAAGGGCTGCCTCCATAACTTTCGTAAAGACACGGGGCGACAGGGACAGCCCGAAGGGCTGGACCTTGTACTGATATGCCTGTCCCTCGCACGCAAACCGCAGGAATGGCCTGTGGTGCAGAAGGATCGACACATGGAAGTACGCATCCCTCAGGTCGATCGCTGCAAACCAATCTCTGGGACGGACGCACCCGAAGATGCGTTTCTGCATGAGCATCTTGAGCAGAAGTTTGTTCAAGATGCGCAGATCCAAGAGTGGTCTCAACCCACCGCTGTTCTTGGGTACAATGAAGTAAGGGCTGTAAAAACCCCGTCCTCAGATCGGCTGGAGGGACCGGCTCTATCGCATCCTTCACCAGTAGGACTGTGATCTCTGCACAAAAGACAGGAGCATCTGCCGCCTTCACTGAAGTGAAGTGGACACCCCTGAACTTGGGAGGACGCTGGGCGAACTGAATCACATAGCCGAGTCTGATGGTCTGACGGAGCCAACGAGACGGACTGGGAAGCGCTAGCCAGGCTCCCAGAAATCGCACAAGTGGCACCAACGGAACCACCATCGTACCCGCGGTGGGGCAGCGAAGGGGAACGCAGGGACCGGACTCGGGCGTCTCATTGCCGGTCCGAGGCGGGGTCAGCGTGTGTGTAACACCAACCTGCGTTCTGGCAGAGGGTGCGTGAGTAGTACAATTGATCGCACTCTCGAACCGCCCACAGCTGCTCACTGGTGAGAGAGGGGGCTGAGTGTGGTACGGTGTTGGTCCGTCCATGACTCTCTATGCCCTTTTGGGACCCAGAGACAGAGACAACCACCTCTTGTCGAGGTTTGTCTTTTTTTTTTTTTTTGAAACAAAAGATTTCTCCACCTGTCCCTCCTCCGGGGGAGGGAGAGGTGCATCCACCATCTCCCGAAGCAGTTCCCTCTCTCTTTGGGTCGCCCGTCCCGGGCCTTTTGCTCTTCAGAGCATTGCCAGGTTTGACGGGGTCCAGGGTGGCCTGCCTACGCCCAGCTCCACGGCGCCGCATCTGGAGGCTGCTGCGGTGCGGGAGCGGAGGCTGAAGCAGGGGCCGCCCTCGGCGACGAGCAGGCTGGGGCGCTGCAGCCGGCGGACGGGTGAGGCAGCAGCTGCCCGCCAGGGCAGGACATGTTGGATCGCCTCAGTCTGCTCTTGTGCAGGGCCACGTTCTCGGTTGTGTCGCCGAAGAGGCCAGTCTGGGACACAGGTACCTTGAGGAACCGAACTTTGTTGGCGTCCCTATGTCAACCAGACACAGCCAGAGGTGGCGCTCCTGGACCACAAGTGTGGACATCGCATGACCCAGAGACAGTGACCTTCATCGCTCATAGCGCGAGGTCAGTAGCGGTACAAAGCTCTTTCAGAACTTCCGGATCGTGACCACCCTCGTGCATGTCCCACAGTCCCCTACGCTAATATTTGTCTGTTTCTTTCTTATTCGGTTTCTCAGTCCGTATCCGATCAGTTGGTGGATCAGCACCAAGAAATGATGTCTGCAGCCCTGATCGTCAGCTGAGAGCCCCTGAGACATACATTTAAATTCTAATAAACAAACAAATATATATTATAAAAATAGACCGAGAAACGATAAATGCATTAAACTATACATTAAATTATAGCAAATGAATAATCATATACAGTAAATGAAAAACATCAAATAATGAATAAAACACAAATATAACAAATACATTAAATTATAAATTAAGTAAACTAAACAATGCAAACGGCAAAAATCAAAGGACATAATATCCATCAAACGCACGCACACACACACACACACAATATCAGATTACATTTTCACACAAAGATAAGGGTGACTAACATTAGCTGTAGACATAATATACATTAACGTTACCATTTTTACAGAGATGAAGGTAGCTTTAACATCACCAAAAATTATATAAACTATACCCCATATTAAAATAATATTGCCTACATTTCAATGAAGAATAAAGAGCAACATTTGGCATTTCAAGACTTTATAAAACAGCAAATTTAGCAACAACCGCCTGTACTCACCCCAAGAGAATAGTGCGACTTCTCCTCAGCAACAGCTTCAGGCAGTCGATTTTGCAGCCAATCAGAAGCGAGCTTTGATTGTACAACCAATAGAATCACAACTTCTATTTGGATCATTTTCACAGACTTTTAAGATGAGGCAAATCCGCAATTCAAGTAATAAATCATAATAATATGTTGTATAAATCATAGCAATGCTAATTTCAATGACCATATTTTACATTATTTTACGCTTGTATTAAATAAAAAATGTAAAAAGTCATAGGTTTGTATTAAAGTTACTGAAGGAGTGAATGGTAATTTGACATATCTCTTCTGCATTTTCTTCCTCTTAGAGAAAAAAATATACAAATTCAGAAGTGGAGTATTTTGTTTTCCTTTGCTTTTGGAGCAAATGGGAATGTAAAAATTATATGCACCCATTAATCTCTACAGAAGTTCACCCATATAGTAGCCTATACTTACGATAATCAGGAAATGTAAAAGGAGTCCACTCTCTTTTATTATTATAAAGTACATTTACATTTAGTCATTTAGCATATGCTTTTTTATCCAAAGTGACTTACAAATGAGGACAATAGAAGCAATCAAAATCAACAAAAGAGCAATAATAGCCTATGTAAGTGCTGTGACACGTCTCAGTTAGCCTAATGCAGTAACAGTTAGGCCTACACGTAGAAAGTGTTTTTTTGTTTGTTTTTTAATAATAAATATAAATAAAACAAATAGATAGAATAGAAAAAGAATAGTGAATTCTAGTGTTAGAGGGTCATTTTTTAAATAAAAAGAAAACAAGTAGTTAGAATAGAAATAAAATAGAGAGTGCTAGTGTTAGAGGGTCAAGTGTAGATGGAAGAGATGTATGCATGAAAGTATGCATGTATGTATAAAAATGTAATACACTTGTCAATCATCAGTAATGAAGCAAACATATATGTGAAGCTGTGTTATATCCCTGCCTAATAAAATATTTCATACCCTTGTACAACTGTAACAAACAATACATTTGGCAAGGAAGCCCTGCCCACCCTGGCAAAACAAATTCTGCTTACCATAGTTACTGTTTCATTCCTATGGATAAAATAAGATGTCTAAATAATTGGCATCCTGTGGTAACAAGGAATTACACACGCTTCAGTCTGGATTCAGAACACCAGAAGAGATTATGCCAACCCTTCAGAGGACCTCAGATGATGCTAACCCTGAAACAGCATACAGAACTACCAAATTTGCTATAAGATTGATTGCAACATATAATCATTGCTGTTAATTTGATTACGTCATTATCTGATTTTTACCGTACATTTTTGCCATACATTAACTTATAATGACTGATAAGCTACCACTAAATATATTGTAGAATCTTTAATTTTCTGTAAAGCTGCTTTGCAGCGATTTGTATCGTGAAAAGCGCTATACAAATAAACTTGAATTAAATTTAAATATTTAGATTTTTTTTAATTAAAAAAAACAACGTTTTTTAAACTTTAAAGTTTTTATGCGCGACAAATAAAGGGATTTTTATAATATATTTCTGAATATAAGAAAATGTGAAGCTAGAAGAAAAACACTGAAAATACAAGCAATTTAGCTACAAGATTATGGCTGTCTACGGGTTGGTTGCTAGGATGCTGTAACTGGTGGCTAAGAAATTTTATGCCATTAGAGAGAGAAACAGAGAAAGAGACATTTTTCTGACAAATGAGGACATAAATTTGTATAATGACATGGGTATGACATAAGTATTACAAGGAGAAAGTGACTTATGAGGACATTACCCCTTGTCCCCACTTTTCAAAATGCACAGTCTCCTGTAAGGGCTAAGTTTAGGTGTAGGATAGGTGTAGGGCAATAGCACATACAGTTCGTACAGTATAAAAACCATTACGCCTATGGGATGTCCCCACTTTTCACAAAAAATAATGTGTGTATGCGCACATGTGTAGAATGATGGAAGTCCTGTTTGTTCTGAATCAAAAGAGCAAATGACATTTATATCCAAATATATCCCTTTTGATCTGTTTAAATGGAGTTCTATGGTGTGGTTGCTAGGGTGCTGTAAGTGGTTGCTAGGGTGTGGCTATGAAGATCTTAGGTAATTACTTGAGTCAAATGAGTGTGTGTGTTACAGAGAAAGAGAGAGAGAGAGAAGGGGTTCCTAAGGGCCTGCTTGTGTGTGTGTGTGTGTGTGTGTGTGTGTGTGTGGTGTGTGTGTGTGTGTGTGTGTGTGTGTGACAGTTGAGATTCAAATTCACGAACATTCCACCATTGTAAGTCAATGGGACTTTTTTGCCTGCTTTTTCGTCCACTGTGCGAACATCGTAGGTCTGATCGCTTAGAAAAGATATAGCCGACATCTCCTCAATGAGCCGGTCGATTTGACACCTCATTCATGGGTCTGTGACAAACGGTGCAGGAGGAGTAGCCAACCGAAGTTTTGTCCAGAAGAAGAATAAGAACTAGACTAGATAAAAAAGTTCGTCGAGACAAACTTTAAGCCGGACCAGAAAGTTAGAAAAGTTTGAAAAGTTTAAAAAAAAGTTTAAGAAATTTAAAAAGTTTAAGTTTGAAAAATGTTAAACGTTTTAAGTTTGATGGATTTCAGTCTGAAATAGTTTGAAGTTTAAAGTAGTTTTAAAAGCTTAAAGTTTGATACATACATAGATAGATAGATAGATAGATAGATAGATAGATAGATAGATAGATAGATAGATAGATAGATAGATAGATAGATAGATAGATAGATAGATAGATAAGAAACATTAGATAGATGAGTTTGAATGGATTAGAAATAGTATTGGATCAGTATGACCCCAATCAACTTTCTTTAGTTAAAAAATGTTTCCCTTCATCTCAGTGGAATAAGATTTTGTGACTTTTCAACATTTTCTATCTGTATTCACATAAAAAAAGGGCTTGATTCGGTTGTTCTGAAGGTATGTAATTATTTTTTTTGGTTACACTTTATATTAGGTGGCCTTAACTACTATGTACTTACATCAAAAAATTGTGTTCATATTGTATTGCAAAACACTTTTGCTGCTATTGAGGGGGATACGGGTAAGGTTAGGGACAGGTTTGGTGGTCTGGGTCGGTTTAAGGGTGGGTCAATGTGTAAGGGATGAGTTGACAGTGTAATTCTAAATGTAATTACAGAAATTAATTACAGATGTAAGTACATATAGGTATTTTTAAAAATATAAGTGCAATGTAAAAACATGTATGTACAAAATAAGTGCATTGTATCAAATGATTAACGTAAATATAAGTACATAGTAGTTAAGGCCACCTAATATAAAGTGGGACCTTTTTTTTTTCACTAATATGGTCTTTGGGGTCAATATGACCCCAAATTGAAAATGAATGGGAAATACGAAAAAATCTATATATATATTTTTTTAATTTGTCAAAAAATAATAATAAGTCCAGCAAAGGTCTGAAAATTTTCACACAGAAATGAAGCCTGGTACTAGATCACAAATGCAATGTAGAAAAGACGCGCGCGCACACACATACAAAAACACACATGTGTGACTGCAACAAAGAGCATTTTTATAGAAATTGGCAAATAAAATCAATAAATTCTGCATAAATCTGAAAATGTCCACACAACAAAATTAAAGACTGATACTAGAGCACAAATGCAATGTGGAACGAGCATACTCACTCACGTATGTACACACACACACACACACACACACACACACACACACACACACACTCTTACACACACACACTCTCTCTTACACACATACCCACCATTCATATCTGCTTATTGCAGTTGTTTTTTAGTTTAGTTTTTTTTTTTCGTTTCGATTTTATTTACATTCATGTCAAAAAAAATAAATTTATTTTACTTTTTAGATTGAAATAAATATGTACCTGCAATCAAGTTTTAGTGACAACTTGTGTGGCATTTCTGCAAATTTGTGTGGCATTATTGCAAAAGCGAGCACTTATACAGTTTTTAATGTATTTTATAATGTTTAAATATATAATTACCAAATATATATCAGAAAATTTGTGAGAGGAGTTGACCACTTCCAGAAAAATGAATGGCTCTCTATGGGCCTCTGCTGGATATAGATGGTCATTACACTATTCTTTCAAAATCTGTGATTTCTACAAGTTTTTCTCTAACCACCAGATGGCAGTATTGTACACCTAACACCTAGATCAATATCCAGAAACAGTTTAAATTAAATTTAGGTCATCATTTTTTTTTTTGACACTTTTTTTATTGATTTTCAATAAAACAAACAATAACAAGATAACAAAATTATATCACCAAAAAGAAAATAAGTTACAAAAACATTCCAAATATGTTGATTAAAGCAGCAATAATTAAATTAAAACAAAACAGAACAAAAATATGTCACACTAAAAAACATTATGTACCCTCTTATTTCTTAAGGAAATCAATTAAAGGTGCCCACATCTCTTCAAATTTCTGTGCTTTGCCCCTTGTAATGTACGTTAACTTCTCTAAAGTAACACACATTGCCATCTCCTTGATCCAAGAGTGTGCAGAAGATATTTCAGTCTCTTTCCAACTCAAAGCAACCATTCTCCTGGCTTGCAGTAGGCCAAAGTCGATAAGAGTCCTCTGATTATTATTGATAGAAAGATAATCTGGGTATATCCCCAGAATACAGAGTTTTGGAATGCACGGTATTTTAATTTTTGTGATGTTACTTAGGGTACAGACAACCATTTTCCAAAAAATTACCAATTTAGGGCACTCCCATACACAGTGAATTAAAGTTCCTTTCTCAATTAAACACTTCACACATGTGTCTGGAATGTCCGGGGACCATTTGTTAAGCATTTCAGGGGTTATGTATGTCCTCATCAACCATTTATGTTGTAATATCTTCATTCTTGAATTAATCGTTTGTATTTGAGCTTTTAAACATGCTTTTGACCACTCAGTTTCCTCGATATCCTCTTTAATATCTAAACTCCAAGCCCTCATTCTATCTTTACTGGATTCCTTATTATATGAGATAAGTGTAGCATATAATATAGAAATTTGGCGTTTCCCATGCCCATGCTTTATCATAATATTCTCCAGACAGGACAGCGGCGGCTCCCGAAGGGCATCACAATGCTTTGATGAAATAAAATGTTTCAATTGTAAGTACTTAAAAAAATGTTTTTGAGGAATTGAATATTTCAGACTCAGGTCATTAAATGTTAACAAAATACCTTTGTCATATAAATCTCCAATTTTTTGTACACCTCTACCAGCCCATATCTTAAAACCGCTGTCTGCCCTGCCCGGAATGAACAGTGCATTACTCCAAATAGGAGAGAACTGAGAAATAGGAGGTGTATCACCAATGTGTTTGTGAGCTTTGAACCATATATCTATGGTATTCTTTAGGAAAGGATTTGTTGTTTGTTTTTTTAAGGTCTTTGGATCTGATGAATATAAGTACAATCTTAATGGGAGCTTAGATATTGTTTGTTCAATAGAAACCCAGGCTGGGGGAAACTGTGTGAGGAAATAAAACATAGCGCATCGAAGCTGAGCGGCCCAGTAATACCACTGTAAATTCGGCATCTGTAAACCACCCCTGTCATATGGAAGATACAGTAGTCTAAGCCTAAGTCTAGATTTCCTATTATTCCAGATAAACCTACCAAGAATCTTGTTAATTTCCTTAAAAAAATGTTGTGGCAGTGGAAGGGGAAGTGACTGAAACAGGTATAAAAATTTTGGCAGAGTTACCATCTTAATCAAATTAATTCGGCCAATCATTGATATGGGCATTGTTGTCCATTTTTCAATTGATTCACGTACTTCACCCATTAGCGGATCATAATTTGCTTTAACAATTTTATTAATTTGGGGGGTAATCTTAACTCCGAGATATGTAAATCCTTCTCTTGCATTAAAAAATGGTGTTCTTATGACTGGGTTACTCCTTTCCTCCTCGTTTAGAAAGAGTATGGAAGATTTTGTGTCATTAATATTATATCCCGAAAACTTACCAAACCTATTAATTAATTGTAATATTGCCGGTATGCTAGTTGATAATTTGGACAAGAAAAGTATCACATCATCTGCGTATAGCGAAATTCTATGTTCTTGGCCTCCAATAGTAATTCCTGACAGATTTGCTTCATTTCGAATAGATATGGCTAGCGGCTCAATGGCCAGAACAAACAATAATGGGGACAGAGGGCAGCCCTGACGGGTTGATCTTTCTAGGTTTATTTGGCTTGATAAATTGTTATTAGTCCTTACACATGCCACAGGGCCAGTGTATAGTAACTGTATCCATTTTAAAAACTTTCCCCCAATTCCATATCTCGGCAATACATTGAACAAATAGGGCCACTCTATTCTATCAAATGCCTGTCTTGCATCTAAAGACAATAGTGCATTGTCTCTGACATTATTATTACAGTGAATGATATTAAGGACTCGTCTAATGTTATGAAAGCCCTGACGGCTCCTTACAAATCCACTCTGATCGTTATGCACTAAAAAAGGGACGTATGGGTCTAGTCTTTTAGCAAGAACTTTACATAATATTTTTGTGTCCACACCCATGAGACTAATTGGCCTGTATGATGAGCAATCAGTTGATGCTTTACCAGGTTTTAAAATAAGAGTTATTGTAGCCAGTCTTAAAGTTGGAGGTAGGTTACCAATATCAAATGATTCATTAAACATATTCAAAAGCGGAGTTAACAACTGCTTCTGAAAAGCTTTGTAAAATTCTATGGGCAATCCGTCAGGTCCAGGAACTTTACCTGAATTTACGCTTTTTATGGCTTGCAATAATTCTTGTTCAGTGATATCATTATCCAATTCCTTCCTGACTTCCTCAGTGAGTACTTGAAATTGAAGATGGTCAAGAAAAGCATCTCGATCAACAAAGTCGGCAGAGGATTCTGACCTATACAATGATTGATAAAAATCTTTGAATGCATTATTAATATCTTGTGGATCATTCGTGATCTCACCTGTTTGTGTGGTTATGCCATTAATGGCTCTTTCAGATTCTATTTTTTTAATTCTCCATGCTAATAATTTACCGGCCTTTTCCCCCTGATCATAAAAAGCTTGGTTTAACCAAAGTAGACTTTTTGCTGCCTTATCACTTGTAAGCTTATTGTATTGCGCTCTTAGAACTAGCAATTGTTTTTTTTTGCCATAATCCTCATGTTTATTTATGTCTATTTCTAATGATTTTATTTGTTTCTCTAATTTAACCATTTCTGACTTTCGTTCTTTGCTTCTAGCGCTTGTGAAACTGATAATTTCCCCTCTAATGTATGCTTTAAACGCTTCCCATCTAATTGATGCATTAGTTTGATCAGTATTAATTTCAAAATAAATGTCAATCTTCTTTTCAACATATTTAACAAACTCTGGATTCTGGAGCCACCATACCTGCAGACGCCAGTTAATGAGAGACGCTTTTAACTTGTCCAAAAATATAGATAAGGAGATGGGCGAATGATCACTTATAACTATACAATCATACCAACAATTTTTAATTTTTGATACTAATTCTTGGGATACTAAAAAATAATCAATACGCGATCTAGATTTATGTATCCCTGAATGACAGGAATATTCCAATTTACCTGGGTTAAGTTTCCTCCATATCTCTGTCAAATTCAAGTCAGTCATATACTGTATTATGGTTTTCCTAGATTGAGATTTCTGGGGATCGGATTTTGTTGATCGGTCTACCAGAGGGTCCAACGTACAATTAAAGTCCCCACCTATTATGTTTAAGCCATGTAAAGACGATAAAGTTAAAAAGAAATTTTCAAAAAATTTGGGTTTGTCTTCATTAGGTCCGTAAATGCTAGCCAGATTTAATGCAATAGAAAGTATATTACCCTGAGCAATAACAAACCTTCCTTGAGGATCTTGAACAATATTAGTAAGTTGGAAAGGAATTGTTTTATGGATAAGAATTAGAACGCCACGAGCATAATTATTATACGTTGCGTGTACAACTTGACCAGCCCATCTTCGTCGTACATGTTTAACTTCAGAAATTGTAAGATGGACTTCTTGAAGAAAAATTATTTTAGAATGCAAGTTTTTAAGCCTGTTCATAACCTGTTTCAGTTTAGTTAACTTATTGAGTCCCCGGACATTCCAACTTGTAAATCTCAAATCAGACAATTTAGTATTTTCCATACTGCTTTAAGAACATAATAACTATCCATATTGAGTGTGACATAAAAATTAAAACAAGTTAAAGAATAAAAAATTGAACCGATTAGAACAAGTCCCCTTAATCCCTGAGATCCCATTCCCTCCCCTTACTTAAACAACCTATGTAAGGGCAGTGCCAATCCACACCAACGAGGAGTGGCAAAAACTGTGTAGGCAACTTACACTTCTCAGACAGCACGTCCCCGCAACTCCGCATTTCAATATCATCTCTAGTGTCAAACTACTCGGCTATATACCAAAAATTAAATTGCACAAGCCTACTTGGTGCATAACTTAAAGTGACCACCATATATGGTAATTATCCACGTACAGGAGAAGAAGAGAAAAAAAAAAAAAATTATATATATATATATATATATATATATATATATATATATATATATATATATATATATAAAGTGCAAATATTATATAAAAATTAAAGAAAATAAAAAAATATATATTGCACCTTTTTGTTCTCAAGTTTAGTACGGTTATCTATATTCCGTGGCCGTATTTAAATTACAAATCTAGTTCCCTAGGAAGTTCTCGGCTTCTTCAGGTGTGGAGAAAATAATTATTTTCCCCTCGTGAAGGATCCTCATCTTGCAAGGATGTAATTGAAATCCCCTAAAGGATCCAGCCTCAATGAACTTTTTCTTCACTGCGTTGAATGGACTCCTTGTCTTCATGGTTTCCGCTAAGAAATCTTGTGCGAAGAAGATCTTGTGGTTTTCGTGGGTGATCTCGCGCTTTTTGGCTGTTTGAAACACGAACTCCCGATCTTGAAATAGTGAAAAACGAATAATTACCGCTCTGTTCTGACCCGGCCTCGGTTTCGCCAACGTGCGGTGTGCCCTTTCCAAGACGAAGGTTTTAGAGGTATCAAGGCCCAGCCAGATCGGTAGCATGTGTTGAATGAACTCCACCATGGGTCGGGTTTTTTTCCGCTGACTCTGGTAGTCCCACAAGCCTCAAATTCTTGCGTCTCCCGCGATTCTCCAAGTCCTCCGTCTTTGACTCCAAATAAGCAATGCGTTTACAGCATCAGTCAGCTGCAGTTTCACCCTTTCTATGTCATCTTCGGCGGTCCCTATCCGGTCCTCAGCCTCCGTTAGCCGCTTATCATTCGCAATGATATCCGCTTTTAGATCAGCAAAACTTCTCTGCACATCCGCAACAGAGCCATTCATCTCAGTTATACGTTTCTCCACATTGTCAAGCTTATTCCCAAAGTCATCCACAGCACTTATCTTTGTGTTAATCGAAGAAACAGTGGTACGTAGAAACTGCAGCTCACTTAGCACCACGGATAGGTCGGCCTGTTGTGCACCGGCTATGTTGTTAGCAGCATCAGCGGCTAGCACATTCGTGGTAGCGTTAACGTTAGTTGTTCTGTTTCTTTGTGAGCCGCGTGATTTTGATCCAACTCCACAGTCTTCAATGGTCGATTGTTTAGACATCGTGCTACCCCGGTTTTAGGCATGAACGAGTCGAATTTTCAAGATTTTTTGCAAAGTTGCGGGGAGCACTCAAACTAAGCTGCCATCTCGGTTCGCGACCCCACAGCGCCCCCAAATTTAGGTCATCATTTAAGAGATTTATTCATAAAAATGTAATATTTCACATCCAAGCTAATGGTGTAGTTGAGGATTTTTGTGGTAAACAGGTACAAAAGTACTTCATATCTCCCAAAACACAGCATTAATGTATAGATGAGAAGTAAACAAAAAAAAAAGAAATATTATTTGAATGATTAAAAATTTATAAATATTTTACAATTACTCTTTCAATCTTCACATTTTATGTCTATTTCTTGTGTGCGTGTGTTTGTGTGTGTTAAATAGGGAAAGTATGTTTGCTTGTGTGTGTGTGTGTGTGTGTGTGTGTGTGTGTGTGTGTGTGTGTGTGTGTGTGTGTGTTGTGTGTGTGTGTGTGTGTGTGTGTGTGCGTGTGTGTGCGTGTGCTTGCGTGTGTGTGTGCGTGTGCTTGCGTGTGTGTGTGTGTGTGTGTGTGTTAGATAAAGAATGAATGGAGAGTGAATATCCTTTAGATAGATAGATAGATAGATAGATAGATAGATAGATAGATAGATAGATAGAAATAGTCAGATGATAGACAGATAGATAGATAGATAGATAGATAGATAGATAGATAGATAGATAGATAGATAGATAGATAGATAGATAGATAGATAGATTTGAATGAGTTTAAATGGGTTAGAAATAGTACATAGAAGGGAAGTCTGATTGAGTCTAATGGGCTTCAGTGTGTTTAGATTTAAATTTTGACAGTTGGAGTTTGACGGAATGTTCAGATGAGCCAAGACTTTTCAATGTAAGTCTATGGGATTTTTTATGATTTTTAATCTTTATTTTTATGAAAACCGTAAGTCGGATCAGTTAGAAAAGATATAGCACACCCGGCGTGATCAGTCTGAAGATCTGGGCTGAGTTTGGAGTTTGTAGAGTTAAAGCTCTAGGAGGAGTAGCAGTCAGAAATTTTAGTCTCAGAAAAAGAATAATAATAATAATAACTAGACAAAAAAGTTTGTCGAGACAAACTTTAAGTTGGCTTGAGAAAGCCGGACCAGAAAGTTAGAAAAGTTTAAAAAGTTTGAAAAGTTTAAAAAAAGTTTAAGAAGTTTAAAAAGTTTAAGTTTGAAAAATGTTAAACGTTTTAAGTTTGATGAATTTCAGTCTGAAATAGTTTGAAGTTTAAAGTAGTTTTAAAAGCTTAAAGTTTGATATAGATAGATAGATAGAGATAGATAGATAGATAGATAGATAGATGATAGATAGATAGATAGATAGATAGATAGATAGATAGATAGATAGATAGATAGATAGATAGATAGATAGATAGATAGATAGATAGATAGATGAGTTTGAATGGATTAGAGTGGTCATCAGTATGACCCAATCAACTTTCTTTAGTTAAAAAATGTTTCCCTTCATCTCAGTGGAATAAGATTTTGTGACTTTTCAACATTTTCAATCTGTATTCACATAAAAAAAAAGGACTTGATTCGGTTGTTCTGAAGGTATGTAATTATTTTTATTTTTTTACTAAAATGGTCTTTGGGGTCAATATGATCCCAATTGAAAATGAATGGAAAATACTAAAAAAATCTATATATATATTTTTTAAATTTGTCAAATAATAATAAATCCAGCATAGGTCTGAAAATTTTCACACAGAAATGAAGGCCTGCTACTAGATCACAAATGCAATGTAGAAAAGATGCGCACACACACATACAAAAACACACATGTGTGACTGCAACAAAGAGCATTTTTATAGAAATTGGCAAATAAAATCAATAAATTCTGCATAAATCTGAAAATGTCCACACAACAAAATTAAAGCCTGATACTAGAGCACAAATGCAATGTGGAATGAGCATACTCACTCACGTACGTACGTACACACACACACACACACACACACACACACACACACCACACACACACACACACACACACACACACCATTCATATCTGCTTATTGCAGTTGTTTTTTAGTTTAGTTTTTTTTTTTTTTTTTTTTTTTACATTTATGTAAAAAAAAAAAAGTTTTTTTTATTTTATTTTACTTTTTAGATTGAAATAAATATGTACCTGCAATCAAGTTTTAGTGACAACTTGTGTGGCATTTCTGCACATTTGTGTGGAATTATTGCAAAAGCGAGCACTTATACAGTTTTTAATGTATTTTATAATGTTTAAATTATGTAATTACAAATATATATCATAAAAGTTGTGTATTTTATAATGTTTAAATATATAATTACCAAATATATATCAGAAAATTTGTGAGAGGAGTTGACCACTTCCAGAAAAATGAATGGCTCTCTATGGGCCTCTGCTGGATATATATGGTCATTACACCATTCTTTCAAAATCTGTGATTTCTACAAGTTTTTCTCTAACCACCAGATGGCAGTATTGTACACCTAACACCGAGATCAATATCCAGAAACAGTTTAAATTAAATTTAGATCATCATTTAAGATATTTATTCATAAAAATGTAATATTTCACATCCAAGCTAATGGTGTAGTTGAGGATTTTTGTGGTAAACAGGTACAAAAGTACTTCATATCTCCCAAAACACAGCATTAATGTATAGATGAGAAGTAAACAAAAAAAATGAAATATTATTTGAATGATTAAAAATTTATAAATATTTTACAATTACTCTTTCAATCTTCACATTTTATGTCTATTTCTTGTGTGTGTGTGTGTGTGTGTGTGTGTGTGTGTGTGCTTGCGTTTGTGTGTGTGTGTGTGTTAGATAAAGAATGAATCGAGAGTGAATATCCGATAGATAGATAGATAGATAGATAGATAGATAGATAGATAGATAGATAGATAGATAGATAGATAGATTTGAATGAGTTTAAATGGGTTAGAAATAGTACATATATTTTTTTAATTTGTCAAAAAATAATATTAAATCCAGCATAGGTCTGAAAATTTTCACACAGAAATGAAGGCCTGGTACTAGATCACAAATGCAATGTGGAACGAGCATACTCACTCACTCACGTACGTACACACACACACACACACACACACACACACACACACACACACACACACACACACACACACACACACACACACACACACACACACACACACACACACACACACACACACACACTCTCTCTCTTACACACATACCCACCATTCATATCTGCTTATTGCAGTTGTTTTTTAGTTTAGGTTTTTTTCGTTTCGACATTTATGTAAAAAAAAAAAAAATTATATTTTACTTTTTAGATTGAAATAAATATGTACCTGCAATCAAGTTTTAGTGACAACTTGTGTGACATTTCTGCAAATTTATGTGGCATTATTGCAAAAGCGAGCACTTATACAGTTTTTAATGTATTTTATAATGTTTAAATATATAATTACAAAATATACATCATAAAAGTTGTGTATTTTATAATGTTTAAATATATAATTACCAAATATATATCAGAAAATTTGTGAGAGGAGCAGCTGACCACTTCCAGAAGAATGAATGGCTCTCTATGGGCCTCTGCTGGATATATATGGTCATTACACTATTCTTTCAAAAACTGTGATTTCTACAAGTTTTTCTCTAAACACCAGATGGCAGTATTGTACACCTAACACCTAGATCAACATCCAGAAACAGTTTAAATTAAATTTAGATCATCATTTAAGAGATTTA